>JAHHZJ010001318.1:0-46658 GCA_021437245.1 Aegilops speltoides
ATCAATGTGAAGATTCCTCTCCTTTGAGTTCTCTCGGATCAAGGGTTTGATGGAAAGAGCAAAATCAAAAGAATGATGCCAAAGAGAATGGCGCCAATTGTAATGTCAATGTGAAACCGGCAAGAAATTCTCTTATAAGGAAAAACTTTGAAGCTTTGATGTGATTCTCTCCCCTTAAGGTAAGTTGCTCTTCTTCTCCCCTAAATCTTCTCTTCTCCCCTAAGTCTTCTCCCCTTTGACATCAAGTGCGGGAAAAACTAGGAAGGTCGGGAAGATGGAAAGAAAAAGTGGGATCCAAGAATCCCAGGGAAAAAAACATGCATAGAAATCATTGAGTGGAGCTGGAAGATGATATCCGAAAAAATAAATCGGTGGCCTTGAGTTTAATTCAAGGAAATATAGAAATAATTCAGCTCACTTTCGAGGAATGTTTCAAAGGATTATAATTTGTGAATGATTTTGAGGAATTGATCGAGCGAAGGATATTCACAAAGGCAGGAGAATAGAAATGAAAAATTCCTAGATGAAGTTTTTTTTGAAAACTCAATGAGAGAAAATAAGAAAAATAGAAAGACTCCAAAACATTGTACTTCATCTAGATAAAATCGGGACAAGGTCACTATTTTGAGTATATTGACTTAGGAGTCAAATGAGGACATTTGATATAGGTCATACTCATCATTTAACTCAAAATGGGGTTGCCATTTTTGATTAAGCATTGATGTGATCACATCTTATGAACTCTTTACTATGACTTTGACAAAGCTCCTTAAAGATGTGAAGAACATACCTTGGGCTTGTTGGCTTTGTTCATGTAGGTGAACTTGATGTGGTCTCATTGAATGTGAAGTTGGGCGCCATTTCCCTTGTTATTCATCTTCCTACATGGGTTAGGCAAGCAAGGAAATACCAAGGATATCCAAGATGACAAAGTGAAATACTAGATGTATAAGATGTCAAAAGGATATGTGGAATTTTGTTCCTTGAACTCAACATCCCAAGGGCTAGATAGGTCAATGACAAGATTACTTGATTTGAGGTGTGCTAATCTTGTGGAATGTAGATCATCCAAGTACCTCAAGGGCTAGATGCAATACAAGGAGGCAAATGTGTCCAAGACATATGATCCCATCATAAGAGAAATATCAAGGATTAGTCAAGTGGGCTCATGCCTTGCATGCATCAATGGAGTTCTCACTCCAAGTTTGAAGCATCAATGATGTTCAACTCACTCCTTAGCGACAAAACACCTTCTCATCAAGAGGTTTTGTAAAGATTCTGAGTTGTTTGTCGTCTGAACATGCTTAAGATTGATGTCACCTTTGGCAATGTGATCCGAATGAAATGGTGGGAACTTCAATATGTTTGTTTGAGGTGTTGCAGGTTTGTCAATTTTAATTGCCTCTCATTGTCACAAAGCAAAGGAACATGTCTCACATTTCCCATAATCCTTAACGTGTGTGTCATCCGCAATTGAGCCAACATGAACCAGCAGCAATATATTCCGCTTGGCGGTGGATAATGATCGTTTTGTTTCTTGGAGGACCAAGATACAAGGGATGACCAAGGAATTGACACGTCCGAAGTTGACTTTCTATCAACCTGTCCGGCATAGTCCGGTGGAATAGCCAACAAGGTGAAAGGGCCCTCTTAGGATACCAAATGCCAAAGTTTGGTGTGTGTATCAAATATCTCACAATCCTTTTAACAGCTTTAAGATGACATTCTTTGGGGCTGCTTGATATCGACACACATGCATACACTCAACATTATGTGGGGAGAAGCACAAAGATATAGTAGAGAACCAATCATAGATCGGTAAACCTTTTGATCAGGGTTCTCCATCTTTTTCAAGTCATTATGTCCACTTGTAGGCATGGGGTTCTCATACCTTCTTTCTTGCATGTTGAACTTCTTGAAGAATCCTTGGTGTACTTTGTTTGTGAGACAAAGGTACCCTCCTTAGTTCTTGATTTGAACAAGGAAGTTTGAGTTCACTCATCATGGACATCTCAAACTTCTCCGACTTAGCTTCCCAAACTTTTCACTAAAATGAGGGTTAGTTGAACCAAATATAATATCATCAACATAGATTTGGCACACAAATAGTTCTCCTTTAACCCTTTTAGTAAAAAATAGAATCAATTTTCCCCATTTCAAAGCCTTTTTCAATAAGGAACTTGGTGCATTTTACCACGCTCTAGGAGCTTGTTTAAGACCATAAAGAGCTTTGTGCAACTTGTAAACATGATTAGGCTTTTGGGATTCACAAATCCGGAGGTTGTTTCAAATCTTCCTCCTCAATTTCACCATTTAGGAAAGCACTTTTGATATCCATTTGATAGAGGTAATATCATGGTGATTGGCATAAGCAAGAAGAATCTGAATGGACTCAAGTCTAAAGCAGGGCATAGGTCTCACCATAGTCCATACCCGACTTGTGTGTAACCTTGAGCTCTGAGACAAGCCTTGTTGGGATGACTTGTCCATCTTCATCTTGCTTGTTCGAAACACCCATTTGGTTCCAATGACGTTTTGATCATCCTTGGACTTCTCTCCAAAGTCCCCTTGTTCCTCTCGAAGTTGTGAAGTTCTTCGTGCATAGCGTTCTCCAAATCCGGGTCTTCAAGGCTTCTTCTACCTTCATAGGTTCAATACTAGAGATAAATGAGTAATGCTCACAAAAGTTAGCTAAGCGAGTTTTAGAGTGAGTAATTCTCCGGAGTTGATGTCGTTCATCATTTGTTCCCGGATGATTTTCTTGATCTTGCTCGGACTCGGATAGCTTTTGTTGAGGTTGTGGTGGCTTCCTCATCATCTTCATCTTCCTCTTCTTCTTCTTCATTGTTGTTGGTGTTGTCTTGGGGGTGGGAAGGAGGTTGTGGTGGATCTTCTTGTTTTCCTCTCTTGGTGAGTTCCACTTGTGGAGGCCTCCATGTTGCCGAGGTTCATCTCCCCGTGAGGTGGGGGCTCCCATATTGATGAGGCTCTCCTTCACTTCCGTGGGGCGGATCTTTCCAATAGATAAATCTTGGATAGCCCGATGGGTCCTTGTCTCCTACATCAATAGGCATTTGCTCTACTTGCGAGCCATTAGATTCATCAAACTTCACTACCGTCTCTTCAACCTTTGGGTGAAATTATTTGAACCGGTAGGTGTGGGAGTTGATCCATAAAAAAAAAGCCTTCATGAGTTTTAGGAGCAAATTTGACCGATGATGCTTATCAAGGATATACCATTTAACCAAAGACAAAGTATCCCACTTGGGGTTTGTTACGGTGAGGGCTGTATGATGTCTTCCAGGGCTTATGAAGATAAAGCATGTTGATAGCATGGCTGTTCACCGCTTCCCCAAAAATGCTTGGTGTCTTGTATTCATCAAGCATCGTTCTATCTCTATGGCGTTGGTTCTTCCTCTCAACAACTCCATTTTGTTGAAAGGTTCACCGAGAACTCATGTAGAATCCCTTCCTCATCGAAAAAAGTCTACATTGGCGTTCTTGAACTCCGTTCCATTGTCCTCGAACTTTCTTGATCTTCACCTCAAATTGATTTTGGGCCTTTGGCAAGGTTTTGAAGATTCTCCGAACCTGCGATTTGTCATCAAGGAAAAATACCCGTAAATGGAATAATCATCAACTATAACTAGACCAAAGGGTTACCACCAAGGCTTTTGTAAGCATTGGGACCGAAAGATCCATATGAAAAGCTCAAGCGGTCTCCTTGTGGTCATGATGTTCTTCCGGGATGACTTCCACCTACTTGTTTTCCGCTTGACAAGCACTACAAGTCTATCTTTGTCAAAAAACATCTTTACGCCAAAATATGATCACCTTTGATCACTTTCTAGATTACGCATACCACATGTCCAAGCCTTCTATGCCATAACCAACCTTTGGCGGTTTAGCTGAAAAAGCTTGGTTGGGCTTTCTTAGTGAAATCAACAATATATAGATCACCTCCGGATAGTAAACCCCATTTATGATTGTCCCGACGAAAGACTTGGCAATCTACTTGATGAATAACATTGAATCCAAAGTCAGCTAATCTAGAACGGAAAGTAAATTGTATCAAAGATTCTTAAAGCATGACATTTTGAATAGAGCTATCATGAGATATGGCCACCTTACCAAGGCCAAGTACCTTACCCTTGGTTGTCTCCAAAAGTCACATACTTCGTGGACCATCGTTCTTTGCAAGCTCTCGAAACATGTCTTTGTCTCCGGTCATGTGGTGGTGCATCCACTATCAAGAATCCACTCTTTCCGGGATATGTAGTCTCCAGATTTGCCATAAGATTGAGACTCTTCATGATCTTGTCTAGCTTCGGTGTCGAATGGATAATCATCATCATGCTCATGCTCATCACCATATTGACCCATAGATTGTTCATCATCAACACCTAGGTCAATTTGATAACTACTTGCATTAGTTTTGTCAATGTGACAATAATCATCGGAATGCAATACAAGAGCATTTCTAATTAGAACCGATAAGACCGGGATCACCCTTCTATTTCATAAGATCACGAAGCTCGAAGCATTTATCAAAGTTGGGATCATTGGTAGCATTATATCAAATTCAATAGTCTTGTATAGAATTTCATCAAGACCTCTCAAGGAGTAGTCGGATAAAGTTCTTCCAAGAACTTCCACATAGCATAAGCGCACTCAAAGTTTATTGGAGCTTAAGCAAGTTATCGGGTAACCCTCTAATGATAAGATTTACAGTTCTAAGGTTTGGCAAATCAAGCTCTTCATCCATGGTAGGGTGCAAGGGGTCAAATGGAGGCACATAGGGGGTCTCAACATATTTGCGCAAGTTGTAAGTCTTAAAGATAATAAGCATTTCAATCCTCCACGAGTTATAGGACACTCCATTAAGAATAGGCACTCTATGGCTAACACTCCCCAAGCGTGAACCGTCCATCTTCCTCCAATGGTGTGTAAACCAAAAATGGAATCAGCGCTCGATACCAATTGAGGGATCGAAGAAGGTGAGAGTGTCTAGAGGGGTGATTAGACTACTGACAAGATAAAAATTCTGTCTTTTATCAAGGACAGATTTTGGCAGATTTTGCATAACACACAAGTCAAGTAGCACACTACAATGCAATTCTAGAGTATGGGCAGCGGAAAGTAAATTGCACAAGTAGTAAAGAAAGTGGAAAGATCAAGGCAAATTTGGAGGCGGTGATTTTTCTCGTGGTTACGATAGGTGGTGCTATCATACTTCCACGTTGGGGAGACTTCAACCCACGGAGGAGGGCTGCGAGAGTCCACGGAGGCTCCACCCACGAAGGGTCCCGAAGAAAACCTTGTCTATTCCATCTTCCCGCCCCGGAGGGCTAGCCTTACTGGGGTAGATCTTCAAAGTAAGGCGATCTCCTTGCCCTTACAAACTTCTTGGTTCAACTCCACATCTCGATGGGAGGCTCCCAAGCGACACCTAACCAATCTAGGACACCACCCCAAAAAGGTAATAGATGTTGTAGATGATGATGAACTCCTTGCTCTTGTGCTTCAAATGATAATCTCCCCAACACTCAACTCTCCTCCTGATTTGGCTGTGGTGGAAGAAAGGATTGAGTGGAAAGCAACTTGGGAAGGCTAGAGATCAAGCTTCATATGGTGGGAGTGGAGCAACTTGATCTCAACACAAGGGTAGGTAGTTCTCTTCTCGAAATGTAAGGCAGGAGTGGTAGTTTTTCATGGCTCTCTCCACGAATGAAGAGGGGGTGGAGGGGTATAAATAGCCTCCACACAAAATCCAACCGTTACACACATTTGAGCAATCTCGGTGGGACGAAGTGGACAACTCGGTGAGACCGATAGTTCAAATAATGTGAGCGTTAGGATTTTCGATGGGACCAAAAAATAAATCTCGGTTAGACCGATTAGTCAATGACAAGACATGCCGGTTTGGTTTGTTTTATTGGGTAAGGCCAATTTGTTTATTTGAAAAATTTTTGTGCAAAATTTTGTTTTAAAAGGGAAAATTTAAAACCAAAATTTTTTAAACCTTAACCTTTTGGGCCAAAATTTTAATTGGATTTGGGGTTTGATTTGATAAAGTTTTTTTTAATTTTAAAAAAAAAATGTAGAAAAGGCAAAAGTTTTTAAGAAAAATTTTGGGTAACTGTTAAAAGGGTCGAATAAAGTAAGGTTTGGGAATTTTAAAAGAATTAAAAATTTAAAAGTTAAAATTTTTCAGCAAAAAAATTTTTGGCAAAAGGGGGAAATTTCCCCACAAAAATTAAAAAATATGCCCCCTTTTAAAATAAAGGTTTCCAAACCCTAGGTTAAAACCCTTTGACAAAGGGTAAATTTGGGGTAAGGGACAAAATAAAGGGGAAGGGGTTTAAAAACATTTAAAGGACTGATTTTATTATTTGGGAAAACTTAGGATTTTAAATTTGGGAAATTGTTTGAAAAAAACGGGGGCATTTTTGGGGATAATTAGGTTAAAGGGGGAAAATAAAAGGAGAAATTCATTTCCGATTATGTTATAGCATAAACCAATGGGTTTTTCAAAACCCGATTTTGGGAAAAGATCGGGTTTCCCGGACCAACCCAAGGGGAAATTTGGGAACAAAAGTTTGAGAAAATTTGAATTTACCAAAACGATAAAAACTTGTGAACTTCTTTTTTAAAATTTTGATTCGGGGGGCGGGAAAATTGAAAAACAAAAAGAAAAAAAAATTAAATGTTTTTTCCCTTTTTCCAAAATTTTTTGAATATAAACAAATATGGGCCCACTTTGTTAAATTAAAAAGGGGAAAAATTTTTTCCCTTTTTAAGGGTTTAACTTTTTAGAAATTTATTGAAATTTGAATGTTTAAAATTTTGAGGTATTCCGGCTTGGGGGCTTGTCCAATATAATTGGGGTTTAATTTTGGGGGGTTTAAAGAAATTTGGGTTTTAAAATCCATTTCCCAAATCTTGAGAGAAAGAGAATTTTTAAAATTTTGGGGAGGGGGCCCCCCCTTTTCTCCTTCCCTTTTCCCACAAACTTTTTTTTTAAATTTCCCCTTTTAAAAAATTTTAAAAAGGGGATTTAAAGGTTTCCCCTTAAACCCCTTTTTTGGGCCCAAAATTTCCCCTTTTTAATTAGGGTAGGGAAAGAAGGGGTTGTATTTTTGGCGGGGCCCCCCATAAATTAAATTTAATTTTTTAGGGGAGGTTTTGGGGAAACAACAAATTTCGGCCTTTTCCTGGGTTTTTGGGGGGAAAAAAAGGGCGCAAAAATTTGGGGGGGCCCCTCCCCCTTCCCTTGGGCTAAAAAGACCCCCCCCAATTTGGGGGGCCCCTTTTTTTTTCCTTTTCCCCTTTGCCCCACTTTCCCCCTTTCCCCCAAAAAAAAAACTTTGGGTTTTTTTTTCCCCCCTTTTTCCCCCCCCAAAAAATTTCCCCGGGGGGGGACCCCGGGGCCCAAGGGAAAGCGTTCCAGCTCCCAAAACCCGGGGTTTGCGGGTTAATTTGGGGAGGGGCCTTTTTTGGGGGCCCTTGGTTGAGGGGGCCCAAACACCCGTTCCCAAAATTTGGGTTGGGGAAAAGTTTGGGCCCCAACGTGAAAAACTTTGGGGGGGTTGGTTTAAAATTTTGGGGTGCCCAATGAAATGGGTGGTGGTTTTAAAAAAACTCCCTTGGGGAAAGGGGCGGGCCCGGAAAAGGGGAACGCCAATTTTCCGCCCTTTAGCCAATGTGGGGCGGGTGGTTGGGGGGGGGGGGGGGGGGATGGGGGGTTGGGGTTTTTTGGGGGGGAAAGGGGGGGGGGGGAAAAGGGAGGGGCGGGAATAGGGTTTTGGGGGAAAGGGGTTGGGGCGTCGGGGGGGGGGGGGGTGGGGCTTGGAAAGGTGGGGGGGGGGGGTTGGGAAAGGGGGGGGGGTTGGGGGGCAGGGGGGGTAGGGGGTTTGGGGGGGCCCGGGGGAAGGGGGGCAAAAAGGGGGCGGGGGTTTTAAATAGGAGTCGGGAAAAGGGGTTGGGTTGGAAAAGGGAAACTAAAGGGTTTTCCAGGGTTTAGGTTAAATTTAAAAGTTTTGAAAAGGTTTTTTTCCAGATAAATAACAAAGCTTTTGGAAAAATAATCCTAATACTTAACAAAGTTTCCCAAAAGTAAAACAAAAAGTCCCCAAAAATGTTTTTGCCTTTTTTTTGATCTTTAACCCGTTATTTTTTGTTTAAAGTTTAAAATTTCCCCCCAAAAAATTTTACGAAATTTCCCTTCAAAATTTGCCCAAAAACCCTCCTTTAAGGGCAAGAAAGGAAAGGGAAAGGCCTTTTTTTTTAAAACCCCAATTTTGGGAATTTTCAAACCCTTGGCCCTTTCCCCGGCCTTGAATTTTCCCGGGTTTCTTAATTCCTGCCCTTTAAAAACCCCTTTTAAATTTCTCTTTGGAGTTCAAACATTTACCCCAAAAAAAATTTTTCAATTTAAAAGTCAAAATTGAAATTTTAAAAGAAAAACCCTTCACTTAGCAACCCACCCTGTTATTGCCAAATTCCCTATCTTCTTTTTTTTTTGGGTGGGTTCAATCCTGGGTCTTTTTATTTTCCCCCTAGGGCCTTTTGTTTCTCCTTTCCACCGTATCTTCCTCGCCTGTGCCGCGCCTCGCCGTCTTCGCGCCTTGGACCTTCCCGAGCCACCGTTTGTTGTGGGAGCTGCGCCTAAACCGTCGACCTCTCCCCGCATGCAAGTGGAGCCTCCGAAGCCCGACCGACTCTTCATCAACCTCGAGGACCCGTGTCTTCCGTCGCCCGTCCACCCTGGATTGGCCATGTCGCCATCATGCCTTGCCGATGATATAAAATCATCCCGGCGACCTAGGGTTCCCGCGTCCACCGTTCACACTTCTCTCCTTCTCTCTCTGTTCCTCGGAGGCTCGTCGGTGGCCCTCGCCCTCCCGCCGTCTTCGCGCCCGTACCTTCCTCGACCGCCGTTTGTTGTCGGGATGGCCTCCGTCCCGACCTCTAGGCCAATCGCGTGGCAGGGGCCTCCCAAGCCGTCGACATCGACTCTTCGTCAACCTCGGGGACCCGTGGCCAGCAACGTCGATCCGCACTCCGACCAATCCACGACTCACTTGAGTCCCTCGCCGACCTCGATGTGAGTTGTTGCACCTTTCCCCTCTTCCTCCGGTTCAACATCGAGGCGGAGGCGAGACCGCCGATGATGCGGCATGACGCGCGCCAAGCCCGCGGGTGGCGGTGTGAACCGCCAATGGCGGCAAGGCGGATGGCTGCACCGCGATGGCGGCGAGCGCGGGCGAGGCTGCGGGTGGCGGCAGCTGATGTGATGGCGAGCCCGCGAGCGGGCAGCGGGTGGCGAGAGGATGCCTCGACAGGCGAGACCATGGGTGGCGAAGGATGCATGGGCGGAGTTGCGCAACTTGCATGACCAACCGGCGGCCGAGGACCAACCCGGCGATCTTTGATGCTCGCCTGCCGGGGCTTGGCGAGCTCCCACTACTACTGGAAAACCTTATACATAGAATCTTACCAGTGGCGCTTGTCAAAATGAGGCGCTCTGCTGCTGCGATGTGCGCGTCGGCTAAAGCGACGCGCTTTGTTACCCTTTCTGTATGGCGCGGCAAGAGCGAGAATCCTTGCTACTACTATAATTGCCACACCGTTCCGGCGTGCTAGGTATAGTAGTAGCGCCCTTCTAGATACAACACTACTACTACTACGGTTTTAGCAGCAGCACGTTTTGCCTTCACGCTACTATTAAAGCTATTTTCACCTAACCCCTGGTGGCTGATTCCCTCTCCTCTGCTTCCTCCCCAATTCCCCACCTATCTTCTCCCTAAATCGCCTCCCCTTGTCGCCGTCCCTTGCTGTCTCCCCGACCCGCCTCGCCACCATCTCCCCGACCCGCCTCGCCGCCGTCTCCCCGACCCGCCTCCCACGTATCCCCGACCCGCCTCGCCCGCACTTCGGTGCCGCCGTCTCCCCGACCCTATCAATCTCCACTGCCCCTCTGTAAGCACTCTCCCCTTAGATCCCTCTTGTTTGCTTAGTATGAACCCTAGCTATTTAGTGCTGCTAGTTAGTATGAACCCTAGGCTATTTTTAGTGCTAGTTAATATGAATCCTAGGTACTAATTACTCCCTCCGTTCCGATTTTCGTCATGGTTTTAGTTCAATTTTGAACTAAAACCACGACAATAATCGAAACGAAAGAATAAGTAAGAACTAGTACTAGTTTATTTTATTTATAGTAAGTTTATTTTTAGTAAGAACTAATTGAATTAATAGAACTAGTTAGTAAGAACTTGTTGCTATTTTTTTAGTTAAAGCAAAATTTCCCGCATCGACATGGGCGATGCCTATCCTCATCCTCGTCATCAAGTCGGCGGAGACGACACTGCTTGACCGAGCGGGCCATGTCCGGCCAGGCTCCGCCGAGGTAATCTGGAGAGGTGCTACCTACCGGGGCGCAAGGAGCCATCTGTCGTTGACCCGAACCTTCTTTGGTGGCGGTCGCGTGGGCTAGTGATGGTCAGAGGCTCGAGGACCCCACGGAGGTGGTGCGTCACCGTGTAAGTGAGGAAGGCGCGCCGTCCGTGCGCTACTTGTTTGCGTTGGAGCACAGGTTCTCCATACACAGCAGGTTCTCGAGGATCTCACTTGGAGCTATGATCCCGTGATGGTTCCTTCTCTTTGGGTGTCCACCATGCGCCAATACCGTCTTGTGCTAGCGTTTTAGTTGTATTAGTGATGTTATATGTATGACACTATTCGGGATGTATTAGTGATAATATTCGACGATGTCGGATGCATGAGATGATTTCGTCTCGCTTATTGAATGCATGCTAATTTGAGTCCTATAAGATATTTTGAAATGTATATCTTGTGTTGCTCAAATAGGATATGTGCTTGCCCAAGTGGCCGGTCATGTTTGCAGGTTACACCTCCGAGTGGCCTATGTTTTGCCGGAGTGTTGATTCATTTCTGTTCCGGCAAATTTCAGGCGCTCGATATGTCCTATTTTAGCAAAGGTCATGCCAGATTTTTCCGTTAATTTTGGCATTACTTGTGCCAGGATATGTAGGAAATATCGAGTGCCCAGGTTGTGTGTTGAGTATCCTGTAGTTGTCTTGATGGATTTTCAATTAATGTTTCAACTCTGAACATAGGAAATGTCGCGATGAAAAGGATTTCGGTACTTGCAAATCTACTGAGAAACGACGCTGCACTGTGACGGAATCTTCCTAGATGATGATAGGCGCTTCAGCATCAAGCTGGACGAGAACTTGAAGTGGATCTGATGAAGTCACAACAACAAGTTTTTTCGTAATTAAGCATGACATATGCTTCATTTGTGAACTTATAATTTATTTATTTTTACTATTCTACTAAGCGTATCCCCTACCATGCAAGAGTTTTTGTATTGGATAAGATAGGTTTAGATCGTATTATGGAGGTAATGAAAGTTTACTTGAAGACCGAGCATGGTTATATTTTCAGCGTAAAACTATACAATTAATTCAGATGACTACACCTATTTTGGATGCAAAACATGGCGAGCACTATGCAAGACTTATGCATTTGAGCCTGATATGGTTATCACCTTTGATATTAAATCCGGAAGATGATATTGAAGGTAATACCGACATATGATTAGATGTCTGGGGCAGCCTCTAGTTATACTATTATGTAAGTTTCTCAACCATATTTATGTCTATGAGATTGTTTATTCAAAATAGTTGACAACTAATTTGTATTGTGAGCTTATTTCGGTACAAGCAAACATGTCCAGCGCTTGGTAGACAGGACCGTATACTGTACCGGGGCTGAACTCAACTGCGAGGAGCTCAATCATTATGTTTCATGGCTTGCGGATCTTGATACTATCAAGACAAATTTTCTTCCTGCATTTAGAAATGTTAGTACTGAAAACGTGCGACCAATAGTGTTTGTAATGAACTACGGTCACATATATTTAGGAAGGATGGTAAGATTTTTACTATTTGTCCTCGGTGCATCTTTTCCACACATTATTTTTGAAGCTAAACTTCATTGCTAAGTATGTTACCATCGATGTTCTTACAACGAGGACTCCGATGAATGTTGTGCCTCATTGGATGGAGACTAAAGGTGCAAAGAGAATTGTTAGCTTCGGCCAAGATATCCTACAATGCACTTTAGTGCGTACATGATTTCTAATAGTGAGGAATGCTTAATAATGAGCATTGGAGCAAAATTGTGAGCGATGCAGAAAAGTACAAAGGGAGCAATCGAAGCGCAGCCCACGATTAGGAGACAGGTTGATCTGCATGCTCCAACTTGATGAAGCGAGGAGTGCTACACATGTTTTATATTATTTTACCGAGAGAGATCAGCAAGAGTGATTAATTAGCTAGCTAGAAATGAGTTTGAAGATGATGATGTGCTACACTATGAGTATGATGATAAAATAGCTAGTGTAGGTGGTAATGACTATGATGATTATTATTAGCTAGTGTTAGTGGTGATTAAATAAATACTGTTGGTGGTAATGACTATGATGATGATTAAATAGCTTGGGCTGGCGGATTAGATTCAAGTGGAGGCAACATGTGGTGCACATCGAAAGTACTACTAGTCCAAACTAGATCAAGTTTGGATTAGTAGTATACTTTTGACATGCACCACATATGCCTCAATTGAACTATAATCCACCTTCATTTGACACACTTGTTATGGACATAATGATGTAAACCTCATAACTGGTATTATACCAATATTTGTGCGATAGCGCATAAATACACTACAAATAAAAAATAAAAAATGAATACTAGTAGCGATGGAGAAAACACTGCCACTAGTTACATTAGCGATGGCGTCGGAGTGAACAAAGCGCTGCAGCTATTTGTCCTAGCAGGTGGCGTGCGGCATGTGTTATTGCTAAGCAATAGCTGTGGCGCCTTATAATAGTAGCCTACCCGCGCTACTAGTGAGCCTAAAACCAGCACTCTGCTAGGGTTTTCCCTAGTAGTGTCCTCCTGAGTCGGCGAGAGGGACCTTGAGAAACCCTAAGGCCCGCCTTGAAGGAGGAGGGGCACTGAGGAGGCGCAAAGGGCTCCCGAGGCCGCCGGAATAAGGCGTCGAGGGGCGGGGCTGGCGTCGCGAAACCTGCTGAAAGGGAAAAACAACCGTCAAAGTAAACATGCAGTGAGGCGAACAAGCGGCGATGACCGGTCGAACAGCGAAAGCCCTTGGTGTTGGGTTGATAGCCAAGAAAGACACAAGTGAGAGAGCGCGTTGTGCAAGTTTTTCTGGCGGCGTGATGGCGGTGCTATTGGGATAACACAAGCAACCAAAGGCGTGAAGATCGTCATAGGATGTAGGAGACCCAAACAGAAGATGATGAGGGGTATAGCTCCAGCGTGGTTTACAAGGTTGTATGTTCAGAAGGAGAGTGGCGGTGGCAAGGGCATCGGGCCAAAAGTGAGCCGGCATGTGTGCATGAAAGAGCAAAGCACGGACACTCTCATTGAGGGTGCGGAGAACACGTTCGGCACGACCGTTTTTTTGTGATGTGTATGGACATGTTAAGCGAAATATGGTGACATGAGTGGAAAGAAGATGGTGAATGGCGAGGTTATCAAATTCTTTTCCGTTATCGGTTTGAAGATGAGCAATGGTGCGATGAAAATGAGTGTTGACGTAGGCATAAAAGGAGTGGAGAGTGGATGCGACGTCGGATTTTCGTAACGAAAGAATCAAGTGAAGTGAAAAAATCATCTAAAATCACAAGATAATATGACAAACCGAATTGCTAGAGCTGGAGATGTCCAAATATCACAATGAATAACATCAAAGGGAAAAGTGGCAATTGATGAAGATGAAAAGCGGTAGATGAGCGTGTTTTTCTATCGCGGCAGGCATGACAAGTATGAGCCACTCACTTATTACATGAAAATGGAAAAGTGCTCAAAATTTTATGAAGAGCTTGGCGCGGGATGACCGAGGCAGGCGTGCCAAAGCGTAACATCAGCATGAAGTGCAACCGGACCGCCACTAAATCGTAGGGCCACATGGGTAGAGATCATCGGGAGAATCACATCGGTCTGAGAACCCTCCGGTGTGAGCATCCTTGACAAAGAAATGAAGGCGTCAAACTCAACGGTGACAGGATTTTCACGAGTAAGAGTTTTAATAGAACATAGGTTTTTGATTAAGGGCGGAAACAAGCACATTATTAAGAGTAAGAGGCGAAGAGGAAGCGGAAGAGAGATGAACCGTGATGAGTGATGGGAAGAGATGAACCATCACCCACCGATGCTGCACAAGTTGAAGGGATAGGGGAGCCACGAGAGAGGATACCGGGGTTGGAGGCCATGTGGGCGGTGGCGCTGGTGCCCATGTACTGTCGCCGCCTCCATTGTAGGTGCTTTCGGCGAGGTGCAGCATGGAGAGGCGGAGAGGCGCCCGGGTCGTGAGCCGGAGGCGCCACCATATCGTCGTACCACAGGGCGCACGAAGGTCGCGACCCATTACGTGTCCGCGAGGCAGGTGAGTTAGTAGCGCTGATGAGGCGGCAGCGGCGGCAGGATGCCGAGAGAGGAGGATGGGGAACAGGCATGGAGTAAGCATGCACAACCCCGTCGAGGTTGTATCCGAGCCACGGCGGAGGAGGCGGCGCGGGTGCCCTGGGCGCGGCATCGTGTTGGCGGCGACCCGACGCTCGCGGCCTTCTTGCGGCCACCAGCGGCGTGAGCGTGGTGGCGGAGTCGGAGGAACGCGTGCGCTGGCGAGTTGGTGATTGGCTGGCGTCGTGGCGTGGCCGAACCGACTGGAGGGTGGCGTGGAGTGCGCTGCAGCCGGTGTGATGAAGGCGCTTTTCCTCCATGCGAAGATATGTGACCACCTTTGCATCGTTGGCGTGATGTGGGAGAGGTTGGCGGCGTACTGGCCAAGGTCGGGGTGAAGGCCGCAGAGGAGATTGGTGAGGAAGACGGAGTCGTCGATGGTCATCCTAACATCGTAGCAGTGATTGAGCGAGACCTTCAGCCACATGCCGTACTCATCGATCGAAAGTTTGTTTTGCTGCATAGTGAAGAATGAAGGAAATATGCCCTAGAGGCAATAATAAAGTTATTATTTATTTCCTCATATCATGATAAATGTTTATTATTCATGCTAGAATTGTATTAACAAGGAAACATGATACATGTGTGAATACATAGACAAACATATAGTCACTAGTATGCCTCTACTTGACTAGCTCATTAATCAAAGATGGTTATGTTTCCTAACCATAGACATGTGTTGTCATTTGATTAATGGGATCACATCATTAGGAGAATGATGTGATTGACATGACCCATCCGTTAGCTTAGCACTTGATCGTTTAGTATTCCTATTGCTTCCTTCATGACTTATACATGTTCTGTAACTATGAGAATTGTGTAACTCCGTTTCTGGAGGAACACTTTGGGTACTACCAAGCGTCTGGCAACGTAACTGGGTGATTATAAAGGAGTACTACTGGTGTCTCGAAGGTACATGTTGAGTTAGCATAATTGAGATTAGGTTTTGTCACTCCGATTGTGAGAGGGTATCTCTGGGCCTCTCGGTAATGCTCATCACCTAAGCCTTGCAAGCATGTAATTGATGAGTTAGTTATGAGATGAAGTATTACAGAGAGCAGTAAAGAGACTTGTCGATACGAGATTGAACTAGGTATTGGATACCGAGCGATCGAATCTCGGACAAGTAACATACCGATGACAAAGGGAACAACGTATGTTGTTGTGCGGTTTGACCGATAAAGATCTTCGTAGAATATGTAGGAACCAATATGGGCATCGGTCCGCTATTATTGGTTATTGACCGAGGCGTGTCTCGATCATGTCTACATCGTTCTTGAACCGTAGGGTCCATACGCTTAAGGTTTTGATGACAATTATATTATGAGTTTATGTATTTTGATGTACGAAGTTTGTTGAACCGGATATGATCACGGACATGACGAGGTCTCGAAATGGTCGAGACATAAAGATTGATATATTGGACGGATATATGTGGACACGGAAAGGTTCGGAAGAGTTTGGGAATATCAGACTCGGGGAGTTTACGGAACCCCGAGAAGTATATGGGCCTTATTGGGCCCATGTAGGAGAAGGAGAAGGAGCAAGGGAGGCGCGCCCCAAGCCCAATCGAATGGGGAGGGGGGCCCCCTCTTTCTTCTCCTTCCCCTCTTCCTTTCCTACTACTAGTACTCCTTCCGACTACTAGTACTCCTTCCTTCCCCTCCAAATAAGATTAGGAAAAGAGGAAACCTACTTGGAGTAGGTTTCCTCCTCCTATCGCCCTCCTTGGGCGGCCACCTCCTCCCTCCCTCCTTTATATCACGGGGTAGGGGCACCCTAGAACACACAAGTTGATCATTGATCGTTCCTTAGCCGTGTCGGTGCCCCCTCCACGATATTACACCTTGGTCATATTGTAGCGGTGCTTAGGTGAAGCCTGCGCGGAGAGAACATCAAGATCGTCACCACGCTTGCGTCGTCTTGACGGAACTCCCCGCGGCGCCTCTCTTGGATTGGAGATCGAGGTGCGTCATCGAGCTGTCTGGCGTGTCAAGAACTTCGGAGGCGCGAGTGCGGTGCTTGGATCGGTCGGACGGGAGGGCGTCGACTAATTCCTCGTTGCGTCAACGCTTCGCCCGGTCTCTGAGGGTCCGTAGACAACACTCTCCTCTCGTTGCTATATCATCACCATGATCTTGCGTGTGCGTAGGAAAATTTTGAAATTACTCGTTCCCTAACAGATGGCATCCGAGCCTAGGTTTTATGGTTTGATGTTATATGCGAGTAGAACACAAGCGAGTTGTGGGCGATATAAGTCATCTTGCTTACCAGCATGTCATACTTTGGTTCAGCGGTATTGTTGGATGAAGCGGCCCGGACCGACATTACGCGTACGCTTACGCGAGACTGGTTTTACCGCCGTGCTTTGCACACGGGTGACTAGCGGGTGTCAGTTTCTCCAACTTTAGTTGAACCGAGTGTGGCTCGCCTGGTCCTTGCGAAGGTTAAAACAGCATCAACTTGACAAACTATCGTTGTGGTTTTGATGCGTAGGTGAGATTGGTTCTTGCTTAAGCCCGTAGCAGCCACGTAAAATTTGCAACAACAAAGTAGAGGGCGTCTAACTTGTTTTGCAGGGCATAATTATGATGTGATATGGCCAAGGCGTGATGCTATATTTTATTGTATGAGATGATCATGTTTTGTAACCGAAGTTATCGGCAATGGCAGGAGCCATATGGTTGTCGCTTTATTGTATGAAATGCAACACCCTTTAATTGCTTTACTTTATCACTAAGCGGTAGCGATAATCGTAGAAGCAATAGATGGCGTAAACAACGATGCTACGATGGAGATCAAGGTGTCGGCGCGGTGGCGATGGTGATCACGATGGTGCTTGAAGATGGAATCACAAGCACAAGATGATGATGGCCATATCATATCTCTTATATTGATTGCATGTGATGTTTATCCTTTATGCATCTTATCTTGCTTTGATTGGCGGTAGCATTTTAAGATGATCTCTCACTAATTATCAAAAGTGTTCTCCTTGATTATGCACTTCGTTCGAAAGTTCTTCGTCTTTGAGACACCACGTGATGATCGGGTGTGATAGGCTCTACGTTCAAATACAGCGGGTGCAAAACAGTTGCACCGCAGAATACTCGAGTTATACTTGGTGAGCCTAGCATATCTGAGATATGGCCTCGGAACAGGCCAAACCGAAGGTCGGCGTGAATCATATAGTAGATATGATCAACATAGAGATGTTCACCATTGAAATTACTCCATCTCACGTGATGATGGGACATGGTTTAGTTGATTTGGATCACGTAATCACTTAGATGACTAGAGAGATATCTGTCTAAGTGGGAGTTCTTTAGTAATATGATTAATTGAACTTAAATTTATCATGAACTTAGTACTGATAGTATTTTGCTTGTCTATGTTTGTTTGTAGATAGATGGCTCGTCTCTGTTGTTCCGTTCAATTTTGATGCGTTCCTTGAGAAAGCAAAGTTGAAAGATGATGGTAGCAATTACGGACTGGGTCCGTAACACGAGATTATCCTCATTGCTTTGCAAGAAGAGTTAAATCACAGAAGCTTGCTTGGTGCGAACTGCTGCTGCTGTCTGGCAATGACGGCGTTAAGAATGTGCAGGCGAGCAAAGCTGATGACTACTCTATAGTTCGATTGCCGCGCTTTACGGCTTAGAACCGGGTCTTCAATGGCGTTTTGAGCGTCATGGAGCATATGAGATGTTCCGAGTTGAAGTTAATATTTCAAGCAAATGCGGGATTGAGAGATATGAAGTCTCCAATAAGTTCTACAGCTGCAAGATGGAGGAGAACAATTCTGTCAGTGAGCATATACTCAAAATGTCTGGGTATAATAATCACTTGATTCAATTGGGAGTTAATCTTCCGGATGATAGCGTCATTGACAGAATTCTCCAATCACTGCCACCAAGCTACAAGAGCTTTGTGATGAACTATAATATGCAAGGGATGAACAAGACTATTCCCGAGCTCTTCGCGATCTTTGGCAGCGGAGGTAGAAATCAAAAAGGAGCATCAAGTGTTGATGGTCAACAAGACCACTGGTTTCAAGAAAATGGGCAAAGGGAAGAAGAAGGGGAACTTCAAAAAGAACAGCAAACAAGTTGCTGCTCAAGAGAAGAAACCCAAGTCTGGACCTAAGCCTGGCGGAGTGCTTCTACTGCAGCGGTGGAATTTTGGAAGCGGAACTGCCCCAAGTATTTGGCGGATAAGAAGGATGGCAAAGTGAACAAAGGTATATGTGATATACATGTTATTGATGTGTACCTTACTAATGCTCATGATAGCACACTGGGTATTTGATACTAGTTACATTGCTAACATTTGCAACTTCGAAGCAGGGGACTACGGATTAGCGAAGATTAGCTAAGGACGAGGTAACAATGCTGGCGTGGGAAATGGTTCGAAGTTGATGTGATCGCGATCGACACGCTACCTCTACATCTACCATCGGGATTAGTTTTAGACCTGAATAATTGTTATTTGGTGCTGCGTTGAGCATGAACATTAGATCTGGATCATGTTTGATGCGAGGCGGTTATTCATTAAATCAGAGAGAATAATGGTTGTTCTATTTATATGAGTAATATCTTTTATGGTCATGCACCCTTGAAGAGTGGTCTATTTTTATTGAATCTCGATAGTAGTGATACACATATTCATAATGTTGAAGCCAAAAGATGCATAGTTGATAATGATAGTGCAACACATATGTGGCCTTGCCGTTTAGAGTCATATCGATGTGTAGCGCATGAAGAAACTCCATCTTGATGGACTTACGGAATCACTTGATTATGAATCACTTGGTACTTGCGAACCGTGTCTCATGGGCAAGATGACCAAAACACCGTTCTCCGGATCTATGGAAGAGCAACAGATTTGTTGGAAATCATACATACAGATGTATGTGGGCCGATGAATGTTGAGGCTCGTGGCGGATATCGTTATTTTCTCACCTTCACGAGATGATTTGAGCAGATATGGGTATATCTACTTGATAAAGCACAAGTCTGAAACATTTGAAAAGTTCAAAGAATTTCAGAGTGAAGTAGAAAATCATCGTAACAAGAAAATAAAGTTTCTACGATCTGATCGTGGAGGAGAATATTTGAGTTCTGAGTTTGGTTTACATTTGAAACAATGTGGAATAGTTTAGCAACTCCGCCACTGGAACACCACGAAATGGTGTGTCGAGCGTCAATGTCGTACTTTACTTGATATGGTGCGATCTATGATGTCTCTTACCGATTTACTTCTATCGTTTTGGGGTTATGCTTTAGAGGCGGCGCATTCACGTTAAATAGGGCACCATCAAAATCCGTTGAGACGGCGCCTTATGAGCTGTGGTTTGGCGAGAAACCAAGTTGTCGTTTCTCAAAGTTTGGGGATGCGATGCTTATGTGAAGAAACTTCAACCAGATAAGCTCGAACCCAAATCGAGAAATGTGTCTTCATAGGATACCCAAAGGAGACTATTGGGTACACCTTCTATCACAGATCTGAGGGCAAGATTTTTGTTGCTAAATTCGGATCCTTTCTAGAGAAGGAGTTTCTCGAAAGAAGTGAGTGGGAGGAAAGTAGAACTTGATGAGATAACATATCTACTCCCTTATTGGAAAGTAGTTCATCACAAGAACCGGTTCTGTGACAACAACACCAATTAGTGAGGAAGCTAATGATATTGATCATGAAACTTCAGATCAAGTGTCTCTTGAACCTCGTGGGTCTACGAGAGTAAGATCCGCACCGGTGAATGCGGAAATCCTATTGCGGAAGTCATGTTACTTGACCATGATGAACCTACTGAACTATGAGAGGAAGCGATGATGAGCCAGATTCCATAAAATGGCTAGAGGCCATGAAATCTGAGATAGGATCCATGTATGAAAACAAAGTATGGACTTTGGTTGACTTGCCCAATGATCGGCAAGCCATTGAGAATAAATGGATCTTTAAGAAGAAGATGGCGTGATGGTAATGTTCTGTCTACAAAGCTCGACTTGTTGCAAAAGGTTTTCGACAAGTTCAAGGGGATGACTCGATGAGACTTTCTCACCGTAGCGATGCTTAAGTCTGTTCGAATCATGTTGGCTATTGCTGCATTTCATGATTATGAAATTTGGCAAATGGATGTCAAGACTGCATTCTTGAATGGATTTCTAGAAGAAGAGTTGTATATGATGCAGCCTGAAGGTTTTGTTGAGCCAAAAGGTGCTTTGAAAGTGTGCAAGCTCCCACGTTCCATTTATGGACTGGTGCAAGCATCTCGGAGTTGGAATAAATGCTTTGACAGTGTGATCAAAGCATATGGTTTTATACGGACTTTTGGAGAAGCCTGTACTTACAAGAAAGTGAGTGGGAGCTCTGTAGCATTTCTAGTTTTATATGTTGATGACATATTATTAATTGGAAATGATATAGAATTTCTGGATAGCATAAAGGGATACTTGAATAAAAGTTTTTCAATGAAAGACCTCAGTGAAGCTGCTTACATATTGGGCATCAAGATCTATAGAGATAGATCAAGACGCTTAATAGGACTTTCACAAAGCACATACCTTGACAAAATTTGAAAAAAGTTCAAAATGGATCGAGCGAAGAAAGGATTCTTGCACGTGCTACAAGGTGTGAAGTTGAGTCAAACTCAATGCCCGACCACAGCAGAAGATAGAGAAAATGAAAGATATTCCTATGCTTCAGCCATAGGCTCTATCATGTATGCAATGCGTGTACAGGACACTGCGTATGCTTAGCAATAAGCTTGAGCGGTAGGTACCAAAGTAATCGAGAGTGGATCAACTGGACAGCGGTCAAGAACATCTGAAATACACGAAAAGGACTAAGGATATGTTTCTCGTATATGGAGTGACAAAGAGCTAGTCGTAAATGGTTACGTCGATGCAAGCTTTGACACTGATCCGAGACGATTCTAAATCGCGAACGGATACGTATTTATATTAAGCGGTGGAGCTGTAAGTTGGTGAAGTTCTAAACAAAGCGTCGTGGCGGGATCTACATGTGAAGCGGAGTACATAGCTGTACTTGAAGCAGACAAATGAAGGAGTCTGGATGAAGGAGTTCATTTCCAGTCTAGGTGTCATACCTAGTGCGCCGGGACCAATGAAGATCTTACGTGACAATACTAGTGCAATTGCCTTGGCAAAGGAATCCAGATTTCACAAAAGGACCAAGCACATCAAGAGCGCTTCAATTCCATTCGGGACCAAGTCCAAGTGGGAGACATAGAGATTTGCAAGATACATACGGATCTGAATGTTGCAGACCAATTGACTAAGCCTCTCTCACGAGCAAAACATGATCAGCACCAAGACTCCATGGGTGTTAGAATCATTCTTGTAATCTAGATTATTGACTCTCACTGCAAGTGGGAGACTGAAGGAAATATGCCCTAGAGGCAATAATAAAGTTATTATTTATTTCCTCATATCATGATAAATGTTTATTATTCACGCTAGAATTGTATTAACCGGAAACATGATACATGTGTGAATACATAGACAAACATATAGTCACTAGTATGCCTCTACTTGACTAGCTCATTAATCAAATATGGTTATGTTTCCTAACCATAGACATGTGTTGTCATTTGATTAATGGGATCACATCATTAGGAGAATGATGTGATTGACATAAACCCATCCGTTAGCTTAGCACTTGATCGTTTATTATTCTGCTATTGCTTCCTTCATGACTTATACATGTTCCTGTAACTATGAGAATTGTGTAACTCCGTTTACGGAGGAACACTTTGGGTACTACCAGCGTCACAGCGTAACTGGGTGATTATAAAGTACTACTACAGGTGTCTCGAAGGTACATGTTGAGTTAGCATAATTGAGATTAGGTTTTGTCACTCCGATTGTTGGAGAGGTATCTACAGGCCCTCTTGGTAATGCTCATCACCTAAGCCTTGCAAGCATGTAACTAATGAGTTAGTTATGAGATGAAGTATTACAGAACAAGTAAAGAGACTTGTCGTGCGAAGAGATTGAACTAGGTATTGGATACAAGACGATCGAATCTCGGACAAGTAACTATACCGATGACAAAGGAACAATGTATGTTGTTGTCTTGATTTGACCGATAAAGATCTTCGTAGAATATGTAGGAATCAATATGGGCATCCGGTCCCGCTATTGGTTATTGACCAGAGACGTGTCTCAGTCATGTCTACATCGTTCTCGAACTGTAGAGTCCATTGCGCTTAAGTTTCGATGACAATTATATTATGAGTTTATGTATTTTTATGTACGAAGTTTGTTGGATGTCGGATATGATCACGGACATGGCGAGGAGTCTCGAAATGGTCGAGACATAAAGATTGATATATTGGACGGATATATTTGGACACGGAAAGGTTCGCAAGAGTTTGGGAATAGAATAGGGTCAGGAGGTTACAGGACCCCAGGAAGTATATGGGCCTTATTGGGCCCATGTATGAGAAAGGGAGAAGGAGCAAGGGAGGCGCGCCCCAGTAATCCAAATTGGGGAGGGCCTTTCCTTTCTCCTTCCCCTCTCCCCTTTCCTACTACTAGTACTCCTTCCTACTAGTAGTACTCCTTCCTTCCCCTCCAAATAAGATTAGGAAAAAGGAAACCTACTTGGAGTAGGTTTCCTCCTCCTATGGCGCCCCTCCTTGGGCAGCCACCTCCTCCCTCCCTCCTTTATCTACGGGGGTAGGGGCACCCTAGAACACACAAGTTGATCATTGATCGTTCCTTAGCCGTGTGCTGGTGCCCCCTCCACGATATTACACCTCGGTCATATTGTGGCGGTGCTTGGCGAAGCCTGCGGCGAGGAGAACATCAAGATCGTCCTGCACGCCCGTCGTGCTGGTGGAACTCCCCTCGGCGCCTCTCTGGATTGGAGATCGAGGGTGCGTCATCGAGCTGTCGCGCGTGTCAATAACTTCGGAGGTGCAGATGTAGTGCTTGGATCGGTCGGACCGGGAGGACGTCGACTAATTCCTCTATGTTGCGTCAGCGTTTCCGCTTGGTCTCACGAGGGTACGTAGACACAACTCTCCCCTCGTTGCTATATCATCACCATGATCTTGTGTGTGCGTAGGAAAATTTTGAAATTACTCGTTCCCCAACAAAGAACTCCCTTGAAGAAAAAGCAGAGCTGGAGTTGATTGTCGAGGAAGAGATCTGCAGTAGCGTCCACATAGCATACGCTTGACGGGTAGCTGGCGTTCACCATGTTGAAGAGGCTGCGGAGATGGTGAGGAAGAGCCACTTGATGATCTGATCCACAGCAAGCCACTCGTCGTCGCGTCCTTCATGTTGCGGAAGTTGGCGCTCCGTCAACATGCTCGATGAACGGACGAAGCGGAACAACAGATTGCCAAGTTGGTGCACCATGCATTGTAGGATGGCGAGTCGAGGTCGAGGATGATGGAGTGCGTGGTCTTTGATGTGAATCTCGTTGAGGCGGTCGGAGGTGAACAGGAACACGGAAAAGGAACGGCGTCGGATTCTTCAGCCTTAGCCATGGTGGTGGCGGGTGGTTAGGGTTTGGTTGGTGGTGAAGGGGAGAGGATCGTGCGGCTATGGGAGTTTGGGAGGAGGCGGCGGCTCTGAGGAGATAGATGGGCCTTGCGGCATCTTTAGGGTTTTGGGAAGGAGGTGGTGGCGTCGGGGAGGAGGCGATGGTGGCGGCTGACAGAAGAGGTGGTAGCGGCGGCAGCTTGAGGGTGGCGGCAGTAGCTACGAATGGAGAATGGCGGCAGCGGTAGTGGGGTTGAGTTGGCAGCAGCGGCGACTAGAGGAAGCAGCGGCTGCGAGGTCTTGAAGTGATAGGAGATCGCGGTAAAACTGATTCCATGTAGAAGAATATTTGGTGCAACTCATTGTATTCCATGGAGTAGGTTACAATATATACACAAGATGTCTTCGAGACAAGAAGCTAATCCTACCATATCTCTAGGAGTCAGCTATACAAGGCTAGAGAAGATAGGAATTGCAATACAAGATATATCACGTTCAACAAAGGGGATGCTTTCCCATATGTCTCCCATTCGTATTTCATAATGAATTGCATCAATCCAACCTACGGTTTATTGTCACTGTGTTCTTTCCGTCGAGATAACAATAATCAACTACGTTCATATTTGTTTGACAGCCACTACTCTCGAGATAATTACGCCCAAAAAGAAAAACTACTCTCCAGACAAGATTGTAGAGCGTACAAGAAGTAGAACACAGACACACGGCCTCCCCCTTTTATAAGTTGTGGTCATTCATAGACCGAGGATGGTTGATGAGCACACTAGTTATTCTTTCCATTAACTTCGTTAGTCGTGGAATCTCCTTCGTTACTAAGCCTTGAATGCCCTTTACCCGAAGAGGTTTGGCTACACGTATATGTGCTCTGCTCCATTGGCTCCAACTAAACCTGGCCTTAATACTGAACACTGATTTGCTAAGCATGCTGCGACTGTTCAGAGCATCTACTGAAAACCAAAACCATGCTCAATGTTATAGCCTCGTACACTATCTGAAATTTGTGCAAGGAGGGAGTTGCTTCGATCTTCAGCAACACCACCCCTGCCCCTCGTATTTGTCCTTGAATATTGCGAATGATCTGTCATTCCTGTTACATTGAGAGAATAGCCTAATGCTATATTTCTTCTTTGTAGTCTATCTTTTACTTTTTTCGTCCCTGCTAGGTTACAAATCTTATCGATGGCTCAATTAAACACCAAAAGTGATATCAATATACCATCTAGCACAATATAGAAAATCTCAACATCACGCTGCTTTAAAGAAGGTTTCTGCGTGGAAAGCAGAGAAATTCGTGTGGCACCAAGGAGCTGTGGTGGGTCTGGCAGAAGTACAATGCTAGTTGGGTCAATCTTGCGGTTAGCATTCGCTGTTGGATGGAAGGCCTGGATATGAATTTTTCTTCGTGTCATCCTGAACTGGATGTTTAATTCGTGTTTTTATTTCAAACTACTGGCATGTAGTGTTCCTAGGCATTTTGAATTCTTGGAGGCGGCGACAACGCGTGCTTGTGTCCTTCTTGGAGGCGTCGCTTTTGGAGAATCTCATTTGTTGTACTGGTGTTGTCTTCGGTGGTGGTTAGAGTGCTACTGTTGCGAGTGGTTCATCACCGTGACGGGGTCTTTGTTTTCTTTCTTCTCTTTTTTATTTTATTTCTTGGCTATGCATCCCTGATGTCTTTGGACATCTTGTTGGTGCATAACCTGGGTGTATTGGTATAAATACATAATATTAATATATTCCCTTTTGAAAATGTAGTGTTCCTAGGCATTTAATTCTTGGAGGCGACAACGGCGTGTGCTTTGTGTCCTTCTTGGAGGCGTCGCTTTTGGAGAATCTCATTTGTTGTACTGGTGTTGTCTTGGTGGTGGTTAGAGTGCTACTGTTGCAGTGGTTCATCACCGTGGCCAGGTCTTTGTTTTCTTTCTTCTCTTTTTATTTTATTTCTTGGCTATGTGCATCCCTGATGTCTTTGGACATCTTGTTGGTGCATAACCTGGAGTATTTGGTATCGTCGCAATATTAATATATTCCCTTTATTGAAAAATGTAGTGTTCCTTTTTGAATTCTGACCATGTGCTCTAGTGAAAATCTGAATCAATTGTTCCATAACCTTCAAAATTTTGTTTGTTTCTAAATGCATGTTGCATTGCTTCTATTAGTTTGGAATTTCCATTCTACCATTTGGATTATATTCCTAACTACATGCTATTATACTATCTTGTGGCAACTTTTTAGTACCCTTCTCCAACAGAAGAGGCCTACTGCTCTATCTTTTCTGCCTGATTCTTTTTCTGAGGAACACCTGAAATTTTTAATGCAGCGATTAAACTGACCTTGCAAAAATAGTTAAACCTTGCAAATTCTAACCCTTGATCAATCTCTATAGAGGATCAAATACTTATTCTGTCTCCAATAATGCCAAAGAGCACTTTTCCAGAGATCAACTAATGGGTTCAGCATTCGTTGCATCTGGCATTGTATTATTTCTGGGTTTCTTCTATGCCGCGGTTGTGTCCAAGCTGCTTGCACCATATGAGAACAAATTCTGTCCGCGATCCAAAATGAGATAGGGAATCTCAAAGCAGAACACATGATCTTCAAATTCCTTTTCTCCCTTCTGCCCCTGATGTTTGATTATGAACGTTTTATTTAGTTAATAGAAACTATTTAACATAATATCAAGATATTGTACATGTCTATGTAGCAGCAAATTCATGTAAGCTAAGTCGAATCTAGTAAGAAGGTAATATCATTTAATTTGATCCTTCACTTACCAGGTATTACTGCCTAATCGTGCACTTGACACTTTTTGTGATAATTGTGGCTGTCTATGGCTAAGTATGAAGAGGTTCAAGCAAGCCTGAAGAACTACACATTGGTACTACAGAATAAGCCTGCAGTGTTGCTCAAATGGTAGAATCCACCAGGATCATGAAAACAATTCAACTTTTATAAAAAAACTGAAGTCAGTGGTGGTTATGAGTCTTTTGCAATCTACAAATTCTCTTGAAATAGGCTTTAGCCTCGCTATATAAAGAAAACAAACATCCGTACAGCCAAGTCCCAAGTGTCATAGCAAATAAGGCGGCTGGGGTAACTACACAATCACGCAATGAAAGCATAAAAGAAATATGAAAAAAAGCTACGAGTGGCAGTCTACTAGGGGCCCTAAGAAGAGGATAAACGACTGGCAGTAGCCAGATGCACATCCAGCATGATCCCAAGCCAATCGCAGATCACGCACTCACGCTACCTAGAAAGCGGGTGCCAGTACTACGAGAAATCAAGGATTTGAAGAACGAGGTCAGAGGCCTGCAGCAGATAGATCCGCTCAATCACCCCATTTATGTGTCATCCATAATGTCCACAACATCGCTGCAAAGATTAGGCAGAATAAGCGGCGGTTCCGCCCGGTCTGGGTCAATCCACTAATTCTTAAGATTGAAATATTGGTATAGTTGTCGAATACGTACATGATGAAGATGCACCTGTAGTTGTTATACATTTTTCTCTTTGTTAACCAAAAATAGTGACCTCTTAGAGCGAATCATGGAATCGTCTATTAATATTTCTTGATTAGATAATAGGTTGATAGGTAGACTTCCATGCATTCGTGTGTATGCTTATGCCATATATAGAGTATTTCCTGTAATAACAATATAAATGTGTTAGCATCACTTTGTTCCGTCTACACAAAGAGCAGATTCTTGTTATATACAAACTCTTCTCTTTTTCTTTTGGATTGTCATTTTGTTTTACCCTCTGCTGATGCACATTTGAAGCTTGAAAGATTACACTGCGGCGGTTTATTTACCTTTCTTATCTCCATATGGCTAATTTCGTTTTATGTTTTTATATTCTCTGTCACTATGTACTCCTATCTCTATTTGCGTATGTGTGTGTGTGTGTGTGTGGCGTGCTGCACATGTGAAATAATTTTGAGGGTATGTACGAAAAGGTTGCCCTTTGTATTCAAAGCACCAACACGAGTACAGATAACGCTGTGTGAAGCACAACACACCAGGAAAAAGAAGAAGAAACAAATGCCAACCACGGCAGCTTGGCGAAGCGGACGACCCGCCACCAGGCGCCCACGAGAAGCAAATCACCACAGACCAAGGCTCCGATCCGCGCGTACCAAGCAGCACCTCCAGAAGGATCTGGCCCGACAACGCTGCTGCCGGACGAGTCCTCAGGTTTCCCAGACGCAGCGGAGGGAGGTGAAATTAAACTACCGACACCCTCGAGGAAGGAATGGTGGCACCCGCAGGTGTCACCGCGTCGAGGCAGAAGCCGGGAATTTCTCCGCGCCAGCCCCAACCTCCCAACGGGCGGAACCGACCCGCCAAACCGTCGCCCACCACCATGCGCCAGCGAGTGGCGCGCCACCGCACCCGCCTCCTCGAACACCACGAGGCCAAGAGGACCGGAGAAGCTCACCATGGCGGGGCAGCAACACGCCCCGGGGGAGGAACCACCTCCACCACCGTCGTCGCGGGAGGCCCGTGCCTCCGGCCCGTCGCGTGTACGTCCGGACAGGCAGGCATGCAGGCCACCCGCCACCAGGCCAAAGCGGGCCCGTTAAGCCCGCCCGGCACGATGCAGCAAACAAGCGTCGTCGTCGCTCGCTTTCAGCCACTCGCGCATCTCCCAGCCTCCCGAGGCCGTAAGAGCCATCCGCCGCCCGCCCGAGCGAGCCAGATGGGGTTGAAGGGCCGATCTGAAGACAGCGAACGACGCGAATCCGCCACCGCGCCGCGCGCCCCGTAGCTCGCTTTGCATCGCCCTGAATCCAGCCGCCGCCCGGACCGCCCGTCGCCTGGGTACGCCCCGGGCCGCACCGCCCGCGCGGAGAAGCGGCCAGGGAGGAAGGGCCAGACGCCGCCACCAACAACCCGGGCCAAGCCGCGCTGCGTGCAATGACAAGAAGGAAGGATGATGGGGGAGCACGGAGTGGGGAGGCCCGTCGCATGTGACGATGGCCAGCGGCCGGCTTGTGATGTGAAGGATAAGGACTATGGTCGCTCTAAAGACACCTTTGAGGGTATGTTGGAATTCTGTTCTTCTTTTTATCAGTTCGCTTAGCTACTTCAACCAATATAGCCTATTTCTCATAGTACATGTACATGTCCTAACATAAATATTAATATCTTAAGTTGCTTACACTAAGTTTCTAAATTAATCATCTCTTTTTTATTTCCCGAAGCAATGTATTGCCTTTTCCTAGTTTTACTGAGTTCAAATTAGGCATTTCATAATTAAGCAATAGTGATAGGATCTACTTCTTATTTGGTATATCTCTATACGTACCTGCTTTTGGTCATCTTGATATGTTATAAATTTGAGGAATATTTTCCTATCACTTTCTCTTCCCTAATATTCAGTTAATTCTTGCTCTGCCTTTGTGGTTTATATTCTCCATCTTCTGGCATTGCCTCGTCTCTCGTAGTCACTTATTACTAAATTATTTGACACTCCTTAATCTACAAAATTTATTGTTTTACTAGCAAACATGTCAAATGCGTTACAATGGGAAAAATGACCCTCATACACACACCTGCGACATCAGCAAATTCTTGACTTGACTATTGACCATTCCATCCCTACCGAGCCGCCTCTTTGAAGTATTTACCTCTGCCTTTCTTTTTTGAGAACATACCCTTCAAATCAAAAGAAAAAAGAAAATGTGCTTGGTTGGAAGAATTGTGGTGGGATAGGAGGAGGAGTGCTCGGAGGACCCAGTGCCTCGCAGGCTTGATGCGATGTAGTACATCTTAAGGGCGGAGCCAGCTCATTGACATTGGGTTCAAGTGAACCAAACAAATTTGTTAGTATATTCCTTATCAAATCACAGTAGCTAAGACTAACGAAATAAGTCAAATAACTGAACCCATTATATAGCAGAGCTGAAACCGTTGATAAGAGCTACTACAAATGCACGCAGCAGAGCTATCCGATCGATGCAAGCATGTCGAGAGGGAGCTTACCAGAAGCTGATGAGAAGGTCATCTCAGTGTCCAGCTTGTAAATAGCAAGAAGATGAGACATGCAGCCTCCTATGGCTTTGCGTGTGAAACATTTTTGGTGCTGGTCTCTTGGTCTTCCATGCGTCTCTCGTTCCACCTTCATGAATACAGACGATCCTTCTTTCAAACAAAAGAGGATTCATGATTTTAGGCAGGAAAAACAACTAAGTTCTTGCATAACACACAATATTCCTTATTTCCAGTATAAAATCTTAAATGACTGGCTTACATCCTGAATGTAATTAAAATCTCGCTTTTGCAAGTTAAATTTTGGTAGGTGAATAATTTCATTGCATTTAGTAGGAACTGATGCTGAAATTTCCTTTATATGAATAGCTAATCCTTTGTAGCTTACCTAAGTGGAAAAACTAAGATCTTGTTCAAAATTCAAAAATCGACAAGCGGATACCAAGAAGACTTGACTGCAGTCACGGTTTCTGTTCAATTGTGCTTGAGAAAAGTTCAAGTGTTGTATGAATGTTACACTTGCCATTTCCAACGATTACCAATAATAATTCACGAAGTGAACTATGTCTAGTTGTAAAATTCTGGGGTTATCTAAAATTTAGAAAACCTGATATTATGCGCCTGTGCTTTCTGGGACTAGGAGTGAGAAGAAGAGCAAGAAGCCATGGAGAAGCTTGGCATGAAGGCCATTACCGGTGTGAGCTGTGTAACTATCAAGCAGAGCAAAGACAGTGAGCATCTTAACCACTTCATATTGTTCCCTGTCACATTTTCTTAATTTCTTAATACTATTGCAGGCTACGTTTGTCCTCCCCAAGCCAGACGTCTTCAAGAGCTCGCACTTAGAAACCTATGTCATGTTCGGGGTGGTCAAGATGGAGGACATGAACACTCAGCTGCTGCAGACACAAGCGGCGGAGCAGTTCAAGGCGTCGGGACCGAACATCGTCATCTCAAAGTGTGTGCCGTCTGTGACAGCAGCCCTACACAATGAGGAGGTCCAGGAGACCTGCGTTGACAAGAAGGATGTCGAGCTCGTGATGGCACAGGCCTCCGTGTCGAGGTCCAGTGCTGTGAAGGCGCTCAAAGCTGCTGACGGTGACATTGTCAGCGCCATCATGGAGTTGACTAACTAGGTGATGATAGGGTGGCGAGTCATTTCATCTTGAATGTTGCAGTTGCAGAATTGGAGGCTCTATTGTTTGTTGAAACTAGTACTGGCATGTAGGTTTTAGAGGCGTTTTAGCATCTGAGGACCAGAAAACTGCTTGCTCTTCTGCGAAATCCGAATCGCCTGTGCCAAATTTTGCTACAAATGCATGTCACTCCGTGTTTCAGAAAATATGTCATTGTAGCTAGCTTTCGAATTTTGGTCCCAACTTACGGCCATTGTGAGATTTTGAGACAACTTTCAAGTTTGTTTTGCTACATGGATCAAAACAAGGTAAGGACGAAGAAAATATGATCAGGCGTCAATGTTTGTGACACAGATGAACAATTGGTTTTTGTTTGTTCGTTTGTTAACTTTTTGGTGTATCAAGACTCTATTGCTAATTCAGTTTCTTGGCAAATTTTCCACTTATAAGCGACCAAAATTTTGGCCACTAGTTCCGTTGTGAGGCAAAAAAAACTTGATCTCCTTGGTACAAATTCTGTGGGATATTTCGTGTTTCTGGGTCAGTTTTGATGTGTATGCGTTGCCAAGTTGTAGATTGTACTGCCGTGGAAAGAAAGAGGGCGTTGTATATTTTTAATTTCAAATGGAAAGATGGCGTTGTAGATTGTGCTGGTTGCTGCTCGTGTGTTTGCTGCAGGGGATCTGATTAATTTTATTTTTGATAATCGTGTGATCTGCTTTCTAGGCAATGAGCTGTTCCTCTTAGTCTTTGCGGTAGCCCAAGACCTGTACAGAGATTCAGGACAATTGATTCTGCGGACTCGGTGATTCCACGGACCCGTCCTCTCCTACTATATCTATTGGCCCGTCACGTTCGTCTACCTGTTCATGTCTGTTCGTCTGCCTCCGGTGCCTGCCCCCAAGGCAGATCTGTACTGCTACCTTAACTTCTCCACAGTCGGCATTCCTCGTGGGTCTCTCCTCGAAATACAATTGCCTAGCTTGCACCTACACTCTTTGTGATTCTTGAGACGATGCTTTCACATATGCCTCCCATTCGTATTTCATAATGGATTTTGCATCAATCAAAATCGCGATATATTGTCAATGTCTCTCTCGAGATAACAATGATCCAACTGCGTTTATATGTTTGACAACTACTACTATCCTGATGACATTTTAGAGCATACAAGTAGAATACAGAGTTACAGACACGGCCTACCCTTTTGTAAGTGTTGGTCATTCTTACACTGAGGAAGGTTGGTGAGCACATCAGTTATCCTTTCATTAATTTAATTGATTCCTATCAGCCTCACCGGAGGATCAAACCTGATCGAACAGTGCACCACATGCTGGGCCTGGGAGAGACCTCCTCCGTGCCTTATCCTCTCTTGACCAGCTGCTTGAACGTCTTCTCTCTTTGGTGCTCAACTCCGTCCATGGCTGTGCCACCAAGGCCTACGCCAACCGCGCCTCCAAAAGCGAAGCGCGCGTGTTCATGGCCGTTATCCGTCCTGAAACCATTCTCCTCCGATTCCGGCTGCGCGAGCATGGCGCCGTTCGCCATCACATGCTACTATCTGCTCCCATAAGCTTCCTCGCGAGCAGCCAGGGCTAACGCGGTGCCCATGAGCTACGATGGCGGCGATAAATGGCGCCAGAGAGGAGCTGGAACCTCCGATTGTTTGCTGCAACCGGTGTACGTTGTTTGCTGGAACAGGCTGAAGATAGAGCTGGAACTATGACTGGGAGATGCTATGCTACAACCGGCAATGGCGTTTTGCTACAGCTGTTTGTCGAGTAAGCTGATGGCATTTGCTATTACAGGTGTCGGCAAATGCTGCAGTTGGCGAGGCTGCGGCTGACATGGCAGTGCTTGGGCGGTCGACAAACCTAGGACATGGCAGTACCCTGACAGCCATGGCATGGCGGGGCGACCATGGCATGGGTGCCCCTGCAGGCTCGGTGACCATGGCCCGTTGTCCCCATCAGGGGCGAAATCGCGCAGCTGGGTCAACAGAATGGGAATGGCGCCTTGCATCTAACCCTGGGCTCAACAATGAACACTGATTTGTCAGGCTTGTGTGTCCAAAGCCTCTACTTAAAACCAGAACATGATCAATGTTATAGCCTCGTACACCATCTGAAATTTGTGCAAGGAGCAAACTGCTCCGATCTTGAGAGACCACCTCTTGCACCTCGCATTTTCTGTTTGCATCTTTCTTCTTTGTAGCTTATTTTTACTTTCTTCTTCCTTGCTAGGTTGTAAATCTTATCTATGTGTCAATCATCTCCAAAGCAAAATCAATTTACCATCTACACAATAGAAAATCTCAACATCATGGTGCTGAAATATGATATATGTATCCGGGAAAATAGAGAGTCGTCACCAAGGTGGTGTGGTGCTACCTAACAGCAGTTCCATGCTAGTTTGGTCAAACTTGTGGTTGGCATTCCGTGTAGGTTGGAGGGCCGGATATGAATCTTTCGTTTGTCATCTTGAACCGGAGGTTTTATTTGTTTTCATTTTGAACTATTGGCATATAGTGTTCCTAGGCATTTTGATGTCTAGTGTCTAGCTCAGGCGATGTTCCTTGATGTTGTATTTGTCTTGCCCGTAAACCAGGCTCTAGTGTCTTTTTTCCTTTTCCGTTTTCCTGTGTTTCGTTCTTGGGTTTTCCTCGGTTTTCTCTGATTAACCGGAAAGTTAGGTTTTGGTTCTGGTTTTCCAGATAAACTGGACAATCTCTCCTCTTCTTAATGAACTGCAGCAACCCCGTCTCGTGATGAAGTTCTTCAAAAAAAACTATGTGCTCTCTAGTGAAAATCTGAGTCAACTATTCCACAACCTTCCAGATTTTTTTGTTTCTAAGTGCATGGTGCATTGCCTAACCATGAGTTTGAAAATTTCATTCTAGAGTTTGGATTTTATTCCCAACTACAGACTATTATACTATCTTGAGGAAACCTTCTAGTATCCTTCTCCATTTGAAATCAGTTATGTCATCATTTTTGTCAGAGTTTACAACAGAAGAGGCCCTACTACTTTTTAATTTCATCTTTAGTTGAATTGCGAACTATAGGTTTTATTTGTGTTACTTTTAAAATTATGGAATGTAGATTTCAAGGCATTTTCTTGTTTACTATGTGTACTGTAGTTAAAATTGGATCCTAACGTTCCATAACCTTTCAGATGTAATTTTCCAGATGCATGTAATTATCTCTCCACAACTTTGAAAATGTTATTCTATATTTGTGATTTTTATTCTCAAATACATGCTATTGTACTATCTCGAGGCAAGTTTATAATACCCTTCTCATTAAAATCGGTAGGGACAGAGTTTCGTTGGGGCAGACCTGGGCCGTGGCCCCCATCATTCCTAGAAACAAAATTATAAGTATACTTTGGGCCCCTCCACTAAGCAGGAACCACCGTGTCCGTAAACCAAGTTCGGCCTGTCCACCAGGCGCTGGACTCTCATCCTCTCCCCCGTGTTTGTCAAGCTCTCGATCACCCGCCACCTTCTCCTCCACATGTCACCTTCTTCTCCGTCTTTATCGAACATCACCCTCCCTTCTCTGGCTACTGAATTTTCTTGACTAAATACTCATTTCTCAATATACCAATTTCGCTTTGGGTATAGTAATCTGAAATTCAATTAGTTGATAGAATATTCCTCCTTAAGTACATGGTTCAGAATTTGAAAATTTTATCCTCTCGTTTGGACTGGCTATCCCAGTTTTTCCTATAAGCTCTGCCACTGGAAATTGGTAAAGTCATCTTTGTTGTGGCAATTGAAGGAGGTTTTGTTCGTGATCTATTTTGAACCATCGACATGCATGCAGGTTTCCTAGGCAATTTAACACCTGCTATGTGCTATAGTGAAAATCTGAATAGGCGTTGCTCGGAATCGACCCCACCAACAAAAGTTGTTTAGCACTTTTTCCACTATTGCCAGTCTTGGGGCAGCTCCTCCGGCAACTCGTGAGATGGTGGCGTGGTTGCGGATGATTCGGCAGTGCTGTGGTTCCTTGGAGGTCTTGTGGTGCTGTGTGGTGGCATGATGATTTCGTTGCCCAGGCAGCCAGCGACACCTGATCTGGTCGACCACTCACCTTTCTCTGGTCTGGTCTTCTATATCTTGTACCCGCGTCCGATTCCCAAGGGTGCTATTACTTCTCCATGGTGACGTTTGTCCAATCTACTTCTACCTCCACCATGCCATTTTTCCCGGGTGAAAGCCCTAACTGCGGTGGGGCGGGCGCCCTCTTCGTTATTTCCTTCTTTAAGGCACCGCCTTGGGAGCTATAGGCTATTGGACACCGTTGGGTTGGCGTTGGCGGCAACCTAGACCAGGAGGTGGTGCGTCATTGTATCTACCGTGTCGGCGGCGGCTGGTCTTGGTGGCATGGTGCAGCGGAGTCTCGGCTGATGTGCGTTGATGAGCGGCGCGGGTGGTGGTGCTATCTGGGCCATGGTGGCATCACGGCAGAATGACCGGGCATGGTGAATCGTTGCTGCTCCTAAAGGTGGGACAGTGGAAGAGCATGTGCATGCGGTGCACAGAAGGTCCGCTAGACGGTTGGCGCTCTGTTTTTGCTGGGGGCTTAGTGAGGCCACTTTTGATGGTGTGTGTTCATGTGAGGTCAGGGCACACCATCAAGCTTGTAGTGTATACAATGGTTGCTAGGTAGGTGGCTTTGGGTTGATCCATGTATTTGTTTTGTCAGATCATGTTGAATAATATAATGAAAATGACTGTGCACATCGCTCGATGCAGAGGCTGGGGTACTCTTCCTTTTGAAAAAAACATGTTTGACAGTTTACTCCATCCTGTAATCAACATAACATCAAGCACAAAACAAAATCTCAAGATCATGCTGCTTCAATATAATGGTCCCTCTATCTGACGAAAGTAAAGAAGAGGTATATTTCAAATGATATATTCAGGTGAGAGAATGGGTTAACGATCATTGGTGGGCGTGGTTATGCAGCAGCAAAAGCTGTGGTGAGTGAGGGCGGCTCCAAGCTAGCTGGAGCAAATTTGTACTTATCAGTTGTTGTCGATGGCGATTGATCATGGAGAGTGTAGATAACAATCTTCAAACATTCACATTGGTTTGTGGGCATTTACCATTTGATCGGTGCTCTAATGAACATTTTACCATCTGACCGTGTGTTCTAGCAAGGTTTTTACCATTTTAAATGACATGAAAGTAAGATTAGTCTCGTTCTTCAATCGGTTTAAGCATCCATGGCCGGCAGGCTATGGCTTCCTCGCACTTGCTGCCGTCGATGAATGGAACACCATCAAAGACTCATGCTGCCCATCCGGGGTTTCTTGTGGCTCAGTTCCTGGAGATGATTACCGCTGCCTCCGGCCTGTGTTCCGGTATGTAGCTACATTGACCTGTTGTTCATGTATAAACAGGAAAGATGAGATCTCTTATTTTCCTGTCATTTTTAATTGTTGTGATCAGTGTTTTGACTCAGGTGTTACTGCTTACTGGTTGAATTCTAATGTGTTGTACATCCTCTGTTTGGTCTGCCGCTGCAGCTTTCCGTTCGACTCGACCCAGATTCGGGCAGCGACCATGAGGCCTTTATTCTCCACTGTGTCGCCTGCCCAACCGCTGGGTTTCCTCCTTACAGTTCGTTTTTAATTTCTCTATACCTCGGTTTCCCTGTGGAGCTAGTAAACATTGGGCGATTATCTTCTATGTTCATCTGTTAGCTTTTCCTCGATGTCATTCATGTTTCCCTACCTTCTCTTCTCTGAACTCCAAAACGGCGAGGATGATGCATTTCCGTATGCCTTCCTTCACAACCCTCTAATGGTCCAACCCATTAGAATCTCTCTCTCTCTCTCTCTCTCTCTCTCTCTCTCTCTCTCTCTCTCTCTCTCTCTCTCTCTCTCTCTCTCTCTCTCTCTCTCTCTCTCTCTCTCTCTCCCTCCCTCCCTCCCCTCCCTCCTCCTCCCCTCTCTCTCCATCGAGATACTCCGTTCATGTTACTTGCCAGTGCTATCCTGATAGCATACTTAGAGCTACAAGATACAACGCAGTGTATCCTCCTTTATAAGTTCTAGCCGTGCTTAGACCGAGGACAGTAGGTGAGCACATAATTTATTCATCTATTAGTGTTGCCGTACTTGTACCTGGTACACATGTGGATATGCTTCAGGTGTCCCAAAAAAAAGTGATCTGCTTCATTGTGTCATCTCACCCTACTAGCCTGTACACTCAACAGTGATTATCCAAGCTGGCGGGGTGCCTTCATTGCATCGAACAAAGACTATAGCCATGCTCAATGTTATACTCTCATATGCAATCTGAAATTTGTGGAATAAACAAATGCTCGAATCTTCATAGAAAACCATGTCTCTGTTCCCAGTCACAGGTGGCCTGAAGATTACAAACGTTGTGTCATCCATGTTTGCATTAAGAGAGTTGGTTATTATTCCTTATTCTTTGTAGCATGTGTGTTCCTCGTTGATCTCTGCTAGGATGTAAATTTATCCCTACTATAAAACTAGTGACCTTTATAAGGCCAAATTATTAAAAAAAGCCATCAAATACAAGAAAATTGTCAACATTAAGGTGCTTTAGTTCAGTCTGCATTTAACGCAAAACACATGATGTATTTTCCCAAGGAAAATAATGAGGACAATTGCATGTACGTTAAGACAATATATCATGTACTTCTTGTCCACTACTAAACCTATTGTCAAAGGTGATAATGATGCAATTTTCACCAGGTTGAAACTACCGGTAAAGCCTTGTAGCTTAAATATTTTGTTGTTATTTTGTGTGGTAAAATCTGCTTCTGTTTAAAAGTAAAAGGTGAGTGAGTATCATTTTGTTAAAAATAATGTTGAAGATCAAATATTAAAGTCAGCATGTGCATACCAAGTTCAATCATGCCTAACTAAACACTTGCAACTAATTTTTCCTAGCATAAGAATAACTGAAAGCCTATTAATGGTATTGGCGAGATCTCAAATTCTGATCTGGATAATAAGAAAAATTGTTTTGCTAAATGAGTGCACATTATGAAAAAGAAACAAATTACTATGACCATAAGGCGGGAATACAGTTGAATGCACATTCAGACTCCCTACCATGAACAAATCTGTGTCGGGGATATTATACTAGTTAATGGGGTTCCAGTGAAAATTATGCGATTCTTGTGAATACATTACCTTGGTATGGTAATTTTGTTGAGATATGGATTAATGATGTTAACAGTTTGATCAAGTGGGAAAAATGTTACAATTATTAAATGACCAGATGGTTAAAATGTTGATTACCTTAGGCCACTGTGGGCGGCCCATCAACTAATTTCATGACTAATAAAATAAATGGAAATTGCCAAATTGTGTCCATGATTGGGGTCTCACTTACGCTAGTATGGTTAAATCCATGGTCAAAACGACACAGTATTATAAGGGGCTGACTAGCATGTACTCCCTCCGTCCAAAATACTTGTCATGAAAATTGACAAAAGAGATGTATCTAGAACTACAATATATCTAGATACATCCCTATTCATTTGATGACAAATATTTCAGACGGAGAATCTGATAATCCATCGGAAAGGTTACTTGCCTCCTAAAATTCCTCCAAAAACCAATGTGGAGGTGCTGCCCATTGGCGTGAAGATCAAACAAAGCAAGGTAACCATGGTTTTCAGTTTCAGTGATATTTCAATGAAATTCACTTAATTTCATTAATTTCTGTGACCGGAATATTACGTTTACCAAAATATTTCAGCAATTTCAGTAGTAACAAATCAAATATTTTTGAAAATTTCAAATATGTTAATAAAATTCAAGTGAATATTCCGGCCCTTTGGCCGAAATGCAAACTGAAACCACTGAATTTGACTGAATTTCAGTGATTTTGGTTGATGCTGAAATTTTGTCTAAACTGAAATTGAAAAATATGGCCGGAGACCTGCAAGACTACGTTGCTAAGCCTACTTATAAATGACATAAATTGGTGACCTCTCCAAGCGGAGGATAATTCTACTACCGTTAAGTTTTGCATTATATGAAATGAGTGCTAATGTGAATTACATAAGGTCATATTAATCATCGCGTGGGAGCCTTGAGTCTGTTTGTGTTTTAGTGTCACCTCTCTCTCTCTCTCTCTCTCTCTCTCTCTCTCTCATTAGCTTCTGTTTTCCTTTCTGATATGTCATAGCTTGTAAATCTTATCCCAACGTCAGCTAACACCAAACCTAAATGAATATCTAGAAAAATAGAACATCTCAACATTATGGTCCGTCAAATCAATGGTGTCTGCAAACAGAGGAAAAAAGGGAAGTTCATGTGGTGCCAAGGCAATGTGTTGAGTCTAGCGGTGGTTCCATGCTAACTGGGTCAAACTTGTAGTTGGCATTCCTTGTAGGTTGATGGATCTGGATATAAGTCTTCCACCATGTCATCTTGAATTAGAGGTTTTATTAGTGTTTCCTTTCAAACTATTGGCACGTAGATTTCCCAGGCACATTAACGTTTGATTGTGTGCTGTAGTGAAAATCTGAATAGGGTGTTCCATAACCTTCAATTTTTTTGTTCCTAAATGCATGTTGCATTGTCTCTCCCAGTTTGAAAAATTGATCTAGATTTTGAATCTTTTCTCAACTACAGGTTATTATACTATCTTGAGGCAACTAAGCACACTTCTCCATTAAATGAGTCATATCATATCTTTATTAACAGGGTGTTGGAAGGTGGAGTTGTATACTGATAATAAGGTGTTGACCAAAGCATTCTTTTGGTCAGGCCATCTTGAATGTTGCCACTTAGAAATTGGAGGCTCTGTGTCTCTGATGAAAGCACTGTCATGTAGGTTTAGTAGGGTTTAACTTCTGAGGATTAGCAAACTACATGCTCTTATGGGAAATCGAATCGGCTCTGCAAATTATTTTTCGAATGCATGCCATAGTGTTTGAGACTATATATGCCATTCCTAGCTAGGTTCTGACTTTTTCCCAACTACAAGAATTGTGCGAGGATTTTCAAGTTTGTTTTCACTGGAGCAAAGCAAGCAACTGTGGAATGTAAAATAAGATCAGGTTCCTTCTGGAAGCCAGATGAGATCACACCTTCAAAAGACTGAACACGTTTATATTATGACCAAAGTGCCATTGCTATTTTTTTTGATATGGCGAAAGGTTGGTTTTTGTTTGGAGGTTTGCCAATCTGTTTGGTACACCATGAGACCAATATTCTTTTATCAACACTTCCATTTTTCTGCCAATGTTCAGCATTTTTTGACTATAAAGTTTGGTAATGCAGCATAAAAAAACACCATTGGTCTCTTGCACATTTCCATGGGGAAAGGAGTCTGAGTGTGCAGCCCTTTGGGCCCATAATTTCGAGGTCCCCAAATTTCTATAAGCCTATGTAGTAGTATTTTTCAAAGAAAAAGTGTTGTTCCCGGGTGCAGGGTGCTGGGGCAGGTCAATGCTCTTTGACCCAATCCCCCGGGCAATCAGGTTGCTCGATGTTTTCTGTCGGTTGTCCAATGCGAAAATCCTAGACTTACGGACAACAAGTCACGGAGGGACATCGGGATTACGTGCCATTGAGAGAAGGCTGAGGCAAGTAATCAAACCCCATGTAAATGGGGCAAATGATCAACCCCCCAGGACAAACACACAGAAATTGGATCTTTTACCACTTTACTTCTCCATTTGATCATTAGCTCCCCCCCATGAGATGCTGCCGGGTGGGCCGGGGCCACTTGCCATTGAGACAAGGCTGGGGCAAATAATCAAACCCTATGTAAAGTGGGAAAATGATCAATTCCCCCCCGCTAATCTCCCCCACCTCTTGATTTCAAGTGTGGGGCCATCTGATTCACAATCAACAGTTCCCATGCCAGCTATAGGTTCTAGTCCGTCGATGGAGTCCGTAGGTCTAGCAAACTCTGTCCAACATCCAGGATCTTCACACTCGTAATAATAAAAAACAGAATCGTCGGGAAAGACTTAGATCAATCACAAAACAACGATCGGCCTTCCTACTAGGATTTGGAGGATCGATCGGCCTCTAAAACAGGATGCCGATGATGGCGCGTCGATTCCATCCTCTGGGTGATGTCTCGTCAATTTCCATCCTTACGGGTTGTCCTTCGTCCTTCCATCCTCCGGGTGTTTAGGCTTCAACAGACAACCTGGCCGCGTTTCATTAGTGGAGAAAAGGGCATTAGTCCCAGCTAGGAAAGGCCTTTAGTCGGTCACCAACCAGGACAAATAAATGGGATTAAAGGCCCCACCATTTAGTCGGTTGGCCACAACCGGGACTAAAAACCTCCCTGGCTCGGCGTCGCCAAGGGCGACCTTTAGTCCGCTTTGACACCGAAACAACGGGACTAAAAGTTTATGGGTTTATTGTTTATTTTTCCTTTTCATTTTGTGTTTTCCATTTAATTATTTTTCATTTCAAACATATTTTCGTTACTACATATGGTACACATTATGCATATATAATAAATTTCTGGTAGAACCAATCATATATCATATAAATTACTTGGTTTCTAATCCTACTTAATAATGTTTTAATTAATTTTTGGGAGGGATCACAGTATATTATGTACCAACTATTGTGGAAGACATTATATTATATACATTATAATTTTTTAGAAAATCTTAAATTGCTCTTAATTTTTTTGCGGGGGGCCCAAAAATTTGTTTTGGCAAGGGCGGGGTTTTAGAATTCATGGGCTCTTTGGGCTTCGTTTTAAAGGGAAAATTTTCCCCGGCTTGGGGTTTGGAGGGAAAAAATTCGTTTTTCAACTGGGGTTTGATTTTGGGGAATTTTGAATTTTTTTGGGGGGGCTTTCCCGCTTTTTAAAGTTTTTTTTAAAACCTTTTGTTTCTTTTTTTGGGGGGTGGTTGTTCCTTTTGGGGTTTTTTTTTTGCGGGGTCTTTTTGGTTTTTTTCTTTTTTTTTTTTTTTTTCTTTTTTTATTTTTTCTTGGTTGTCTTTTTTGGGGACTCTTGTTGGTAAACCTGGGGTTTTTTCTTATTAAATTATTTTTTAAAAATTTTTTTTTAAAATTTTTTCTGAAATTTTTTAAAATTTTTCTAATTTTGTTCCCATAAATTAAAATTTTTTTTTTCAAAATTTGTTTTTCTTTGTTTGATTTCCCCCCTTTTTTTTTAATTTTTTTTAAACCTTTGAAATTTTTCCTTCTGAAAATTTTTGCCTTTTTTTAACCCTTTCAACCCAAAGGGAAAAACCCTTATTCTTTCTTTCCCATTTTGGGAAACCCTTTGAATTTTTTGGGTTAAATGGGGTTTTTTGGGCAAAAAAATTTTTTCCTTCAAATTTCCCTTTGAAACCTTTTAAATTTTTTCCCCATATTTAAATTTTTAAAATAAACAAAAAAAATTTTAAACTTTTTTCCCCAAATTTTGATTTGGGGTTTTTATTTATTTTTTTTTACCCTTTGTTTAAATTTTTGGTTTTTGAGGCTTTGGATAAAATAAAGGGTCTCAAAAAAATTTAAATTAAATTCCTTTTTTTTCCTTTTAAAAAATTTTAAATTTGAACTTTTATTTAAAATTTAATAGGGCCCAAAAAAAAAAATATCAAAAATTTTATTTTAAAAAACGATTTTTAAAAAAAAATTTGGGCGCTAAAAAGGAAAAACAAATTACCAAATTCCAGTTTAACTGCCTTTCTCCATTTAAAATAAGTTTTAGGGAAAAAGGAAAAGGGTTCAAAAGGGAAAACACTGGGGAAAAAGAAAACCGCGTTTGCCGGGTAATCCCCCAAAAATTAAAAATTTATTTTAAACAAGTAAGGGGGGGAAAACCCCAAAAAACCCTTTGGGAAATATTTAAACCTTAAAATTTTGAAAAAAAAGGGGGTAAAATTTCAAGTTATTTAAAATACCGGGTTTTTAAAACTTTTTTCCCCCGAACAAAAAATTAAAAACCCTTCCCTCTGGTGGGTTTTTAAACCCTTGGAAAGGGTGAATCCTATTTCCCCTTTTCCCAATCCCATTAGAATTTCCGTTTAAACCAAAAAATTTGGGTTTTTTTGGGTTTAAAAAAGGCCCCATAAAAACCCTCTCCCCCAAAGGGACCCTTTGGGCCAAAAGCGAAAGATTTGGGCGTCCCCCCGGGGGGGTTTTTTTTCCCAAATTTTTTAATTTGGTGATTTTGGGTTGGTTTGGGCCCGGGGGATTTTTAAATTTCCCCGGGGAAACCCAAAGGCCCCCCGGCAACCTGGGGCGCCCCCCAAAACCCCGGAAAAAGGGAAAGGGAAAAGCCCAGGCACGGGAAAGCCCCGGGGCCCCAAGGAACCCCGCCCCTTTAAAGGGGTCAAACCCCCCGGGGGGGCCCAACCCCCGGGGCGTTTCCCGGGGGTTTAAACCCCCCCCCCCGGGGGGCCCATGACCCCGGGCCGGGGAATTTGGGCAAAAAACCCCGGGGAACCCCCACCCCCCCCCAACCTTTCCCCTTTTGGGGAACCCCCCCCCAAACCCAAACCCCCAAAAGGGGCCCCGGGGGGCCCCGGGGCCCCCCAGGGGGTTGGGGAGGGATCCGAAAAGGCCCGGGTGGGGAAAAACACCCCCCAAAAACGCCTTTTCGCGCCCAACACCCAAAAAAACCATCCAAAGCACCCCAAAAAAAAGCCACGAAAACAACCCCGAACCCAAGGCCCCCCACGGTCAAAAGGCCCCCCAAGGGGTCCGGGGCCCCAACGCCGCGGCCGAGAAAGGGGGCCCCCCCCAAACAAGGGGGGGCTCCCCCCCGGAAAAGGGGGGGGACCCCATTAGTTTGGGGAAGCGGTTTCCCAAAAAAACCCCCCCCCCAAAAACCGGGGGAAACCCCCCCTTTTTTTCCCCCCGGACTCCCCAAACCCAAAAAAACCCCTTAAAGAAAAAAAAAAAACCCCAAGGGGTTTTTCACTTTTCCCAGCAGGCCCCGGAAAACAAATTTAATTTCTTTCGGGAGGCCCGAAATTCAAATAACCCCTTTTGGGCCAAAAGGGAAAAAAAACCCCCCCTTAAAACCCCCGCCTTTTGGAAAAACCCCTTGGCGCTGGAAACATTTTTCTTTTTTCCCCCCTTTCCTCCCAAGCTATGCATAGGCCTGGTGTGGGCTCATTGTGTTTGTATTCACTTGATGCTTCATTTTGAGTTAATAAAATCAACCCGTTAACGAAAACTGAAGACAATTCAATTGTTATAAAAAACTGAACTCAGTGATGGTGACGAGTCTTCTGCAATTTACTAATTCTTCTTTCAACAATAAAATGTATTGATGTCAACAAACCAGATTGACCTCACAGTGTCACGGCTAGGTACTACAATGAGTACTTTTATGTTCAGAAAATAGAGTTGTACTCGTGAAATGCATAAGATGGAAAATATTGTTTTACTTGCCGAATACTTACATGATGAAGATGCAGATGTAATTGTTATACATTTTTCTCTTTGTTAACAACAAAATGAATGACCTCTTAGATGACGATGGAATGAAGGCCATTACTGGTGTGAGCCGTGTAACTATCAAGCAGAGCAAGACCGTGAGCATCTTAACCACTTTAGCCATTGTTCCCTGTAGCATAATTACATGCTGGTGGTTGTCGCATTTTCGTAACATCTCTCAATACTATTGCAGGCTACGTTTGTCCTCTCCAAGCCAGACGTCTTCAAGAGCTCGCACTCAGAAACCTATGTCATGTTCGGGGTGATCAAGATGGAGGACATGGATGCTCAGCTGCTGGCAGAAGTGGCGGAGCAGTCCAAGGCGTCGGTACCGAGCAGCGTAATCTCAAAGGGTGAGCCGTCCGTGGCAGCAGCCCAAGGCGACGAGGAGATCGGCGAGACGGGCGTTGACAACAAGGATGTTGAGGTCGTGATGGTGCAGACCTCTGTGTCGAGGTCGAGGGCTGTGAAGGCGCTCAAGGCTGCAGATGGTGACATTGTCAGCGCCATCATGGAGTTGACTAACTAGGTGATGATAGGGTGGGGGGTAGCAAATCAGTCTTGGTCATGTCATCTTGAATGTTGCAGTTGCGGAATTGGAGGCTCTATGTCTGTTGAAACTAGTACTGCCATGCAGGTTTTAGAGGCGCTTTAACATCGGAGGACCAGCAAACTGCTTGCTCTTATGCAGAATTCTGAACCGGCTGTGCCAAATTTTGCTACAAATGCATGTTACTCGGTGTTTCAGACAATATGTCACTGTAGCCAGCTGTTGGATTTTATCCCAACTACGGCCATTTTGAGATTTTGAGGCAACTTTCAAGTTTGTTTTGCTACATGGATCAAAAAAATGCAAGGATGACAAGAAAATATCATCAGGCGCCAATGCTTGTGATGCTGATGAACAATTGATTTTTGTTTGTTCGGTTGTTAACTTTTTGGCGTACCAATACTCCTTTGCCAATTCATGTTCTTGGCAAGTTTTCCACTTATAAGCGACCAAAATTGTGGCCACTAGTTCTGTTGTGAGGCAAAAAATAAGTACACCCTTGATCTCCTTGGTACAAATTCTTTGGTATATTTCTTTTTTTTTGGGTTAGTTTTGATGCATATGCGTTGCCAGGTTGTAGATGCTGTGGAAAGAAATAGGGCGTTGTAGATTGTGCTCTTTGTCTTTGCCGTTGCCGAGAAGCCCCACGGTGATTCCAGCACCAATGATTCTGCAGACAGCGGTGATTCCATGGAGCCCGTCCTCTACTACTCTCTGTCTGGCTAGTTCGCTTCTGGCCCGGCCACTTCGTTCATCTGTTCCTGTCAGTTCGTCTCGCCTCCAGCGCCGGCCCCCAAGGCAGATCTTCTCCACGAGTCCGCGAGTGTCTACGCTGCCTTCCTCCTAGGAAATACTATTGCGTAGCCTGCTTCTACGTTCCATGTGTTTCTTGGAGGCGATGCTTTCCATATGTCTCCCATTCGTATTTCATAATGGATTGCATCAATCCAACCTACGGTTTATTGTCACTGTGTTCTTTCCGTCGAAATAACAATAATCAACCGGGTCAATAGCTCCCATGCGACGTTGTTGGTGTGAATTGTCTCTCATGCGACATCGTTGGCTGCAATAGCTCTCATGCGACATCTGTGTTGGAAAAAATAGCTCCCATGCGACACTGCTGCCTAATCCAAAGACACATGTTTAAAACTCGAATCAGGTGAGTGGGACCCACAGCATGGGACCCACTAACTTATCCAACTCAGCATTTGGTCAAGTGAGCAGGACCCACAGCGTGGGACCCAGGTCAACATTGGTACAAGAGGACACCGAGCCGTGGACCGAGCTGCAGCACCGAGCCCATCCTCCCCTTCCCCCCTCCCGACCGTTGTTGTTCTTCTTCTCCGGCGACGAGCGCAGCAACGCCGTTCGGACTGACCTAGCAATGTCGAGCTCCGCTTCAGCCTCCGCCGCTCATGGCGCTATGGCGCAGTGCCCA
>JAHHZJ010001319.1:0-32114 GCA_021437245.1 Aegilops speltoides
GATCCGACTAAACCGTGCCGCGTTGCGCCTTAGTCGCTAAACCAACTCCGGAGGTTATTGACCGCGAACCGATCAACGACCACGAAGGTCTATTCCCAAGAATCGAAGAACAAGCAAGAATATGATAAAAGCAATCTGAATATTGCGGTATGTATGAAGTATTGATAAAGGTGGGGATCCGTGGCGGTCTTGGTGCAGTCGTTGGACACAAGCGAAGTACGAAGTTGCAATGGCTAACTTTTAACTAAACAAATCCCAAGGGAAAAGCTACTAGATGGATCTACTTATATAGGAGCAAGGGGTGGCGGCCAAGGAGGTGGGAGGACGTCCCAAGGCAGCCTAAAACTAACCCTAGGTCGTACAAGGCCAATGGGCCCAAGTGGAGGTGACGTAACACCTTTGGACTTGTAGTTTGACTCGGATTCTGGTGCAGCGTCAGATTGTTTTGTCCATAACCCAACGCTCCGGACGGCTTTTAAGGTGATTCCAACTGTGCTGGAAAGAGAATGAAATCTACTTTCCAACAAAAAAAGAATCACCCAATTCGGAGTCCGTATGGAAAAGTTGTTGACGTTTTGAGTCAGGTATGTCTGTGCAGTCCGAATCTGAATCCAGAACGTGAGAGACTTGGACTCTATCTTCTCTTGGCCCAAAAGTGACGTGAGAAGACTTTTTGAACAGCACCTAAACTTCTCCTTTTCCCTTATCTTCATATGTGGATTGTACAAATGTCCCATACACCTGCAATTAGACAAAACACAAAAGTATGTGAAGTATTTTTTTTGGATAACATAAATATATTATTGAATAGTTTGCACTAGAAATCACAGACAAATATGCATGTATGCAATATTTTGGTCTTATCAAAGGTAGTCATGTCCTCATCAGCTTTTAAGGTGATTCCAACTGTTCTGGAAAGAGCATGAAATCTACTTTCCAACAAAAAGAATCACCCAATTGAGTCTGTATGAAAAAAGTTGTTGGCGTTTTGAGTCGAGTGTGTCATGTCGTCGAATCTGAATCCAGAACGTGAGAGACTTGGACTTTATCTTCTCTTGCCCCAAAAGTGCGTGAGAAGAATTTTTGAACACACCTAAACTTCTCCTTTTCCTTATCTTCATATGTGGATTGTACAAATGTCCCATACACTGCAATTAGACAAAACATAAAAGTATGTGAAGTATTTTTTGTTACGGATAACATAAATATATTATTGAATAGTTTGCACTAGAAATCACTACGACAAATATGCATGTATGCAATATTTTTGGTCTTATCAAGGTAGTCATGTCCTCATCGGATGGTGGAAAGCTATCTCTCACCACAAGACCACATCCACATCCTTACTACATCCAATGGTTCAACAACGGCAAGGTGAAGGTAACACGTCTTGTTAGTGTGCATTTTAGTATCTCTACATATGCTGATTATGTTGATTGTGATGTGGTACCTATGCAAGCATGTTCCTTGTTACTTGGTATACCATGGCAATTTGATAAAAATTCTGTACACCATGGTAGAAACAATCGATATACTCTTGTTCATAAGGATAAAAATATTACTTTGCTTCCTATGACTCTGAGTCCATTTTGAAAGATGATATTAATAGACCTAATAAAGCAAAACAGGAGAAAATAAGAGTGAAAATCAGATTGTGGCAAAAGAATTTGAGCACACATGAAGCCTAATAATAAACCATCTCTTTGCTACGAAATTAAATTGAAAAGTGCATGTTTACTTGCCACCAAATCGATATTGATGAGCTAGATTTTAGCAAATCTATTTGCTACGCTTTTGTGTGCAAAGAGGCATTATTTTCATTCGAGGCGTGCCTTCCTCTTTGCCCCTGCTGTCACTAACATTTTGCGGGAGTTCGGCGTCTTTCCACAAGGCGTGCCAGGATTACCACCTATTGAGGATTGAGCATCAAATTGACTTAATTCCGGTGCATCGTTACTAACCGTGCACCATACCGTACCAATCGGAGGAGGCGAAGGAGATTATCGTCAAGTACTGAGGCTGCTCGACAAAAGGTTATATCTGCGAATCCCTTAGTCCTTGTGCTGTTCCTATTATTCTAGTGCGAAAAAGGATGGTCGTCGCATGTATGTGTGTTGATTGTAGAGGCATTAATAATATTACTATTAGATTATCGTCACCCTATTCCTAGGCTAGATGATATGCTTGATGAAGAGTGGCTCTACAATATTCTCCAAAGTTGATTTGCGTAGTGGATACCATCAAATTCAGTATGAAATTGGGAGATGAATGGAAAACAGCATTTAAAACTAAGTTTGGATTATATGAGTGGTTAGTCATGCCTTTTGGGTTAACTAATGCACCTAGTACTTTCATGAGATTAATGAGCGAAGTTTTCGTGCTTTCATTGGACGATTTGTGGTAGTCTATTTTGATGATATCTTGATTTATAGCAAATCTTTGGAAGAACATTTGGAACATTTACGTCTGTTTTAATGCTCTCGTGATGCCGTTTGTTTGGTAACCTTGGGAAGTGCACCTTTTGCACCGACCAGAGTATCTTTTCTTAGCTATGTTGTTACTCGACGAATTGAAGTTGATAAAGCCAAGATTGAAGCTATTGAGAGTTGGCACTTGCCCAAGCGGTCACACAAGTGAGGAGTTTCCTTGGCCTCGCTGGTTTCTATAGGCGTTTTGAGAGATTTCAGCACCATTCTGCACCTCTCAACGAGCTTACAAAGAAGGATGTGCCTTTTGTTTGGGGTACCGCAACGGAAGAAGCCTTCACGGTATTGAAAGCTAAGTTGACACATGCTCCTTTACTCCAACTTCACGATTTTAATAAGACTTTTGAGCTTGAATGTGATGCTAGTGGAATTGGATTAGGAGGTGTGTTATTACAAGATGGCAAACCTGTTGCATACTTTTACGAAAAATTGAGTGGGCCTAGTCTGAATTACTCTACTTATGATAAAGAATTATATCTTTCTGTTGGGACTTTAGAAACATGGCAACATTATTTATGGCCCAAAAATTTGTTATACATTCGATCATGAATCTTTGAAACATATTAAAAGTCAAGCTAAACTGAATCGTAGACATGCTAAATGGGTTGAATTCATTGAGACTTTCCCTTATGTCATTAAACACAAGAAGGGTAAAGAAAATGTTATTCTTGATGCATTGTCTATAATGCTATACTATGCTTTCACAACTTGACTTCAAAATATTTGGTTTGGAGACCATCAAAGATCAATATGTGCATGATGCTGATTTTAAAGATGTATTGCAGAATTGTAAGAAGGAAGAACATGGAACAAGTTTGTCGTTAATGATGGATTTGTGTTCGTGCTAACAAGCTATGCATTACAGACTAGCTCCGTTAGTCTTTTGTTGTTGCGGGAGCGCATGGAGGAGGACTAATGGGACACTTTGGCGTGAAGAAGGCGGAGGACATACTTGCTACACATTTCTTTTGGCCAAAGATGAGGCGGGATCTTTGGCGTTTTATTGCTCATTGCACTACATGTCAAAAAGCTAAGTCACGACTCAATCCTCATGGTTTATATATGCCTTTGCCTGTACCTAGTGTTCCTTGGGAGGATATATCTATGGACTTTGTTTTAGGTTTACCTAGAACAAAGAAGGGAGGATAAGCATATTTGTTGTCGTGGATAGATTCTCGAAAATGGCACACTTTATACCATGTCATAAAGCGATGATCTTTGTCAATGTTGCTTGATTTGTTCTTTCAGTGAAATTATTAAACTTGCATGGTGTGCCAAATACTATTGTTTCAGATCGTGATACTAAATTTCTTAGCCACTTTTGGAGATGTTTATGGGCTAAGTTGGGGACTAAACTGCTTTTTAGTACTACTTGTCACCCCAAAGCGATGGACAAGCTGAAGTAGTCAATAGAACATTGTCTACTATGCTTAGGGCTGTTCTAAAGAAAAATAAGAAAATGTGGGAGGAATGCTTGCCTCATATTGAATTTGCTTATAATCGTTCATTGCATTCTACTACTAAGATGTGCCCTTTTGAAGTTGTGTATGGTTTCCTACCTCGTGCACCTATTGATTTGTTGCCTCTTCCATCTTGGAGAAGGTTAATTTTGATGCTAAAGAGCGTGCGAATTGATTTTAAAATGCATGAGTTAACTAAGGAAAACATTGGCGTATGAATGCTAAATATAAACTTCTTTGAGATAAGGGTAGAAAACATGTTGTGTTTGCACAGGAGATCTTGTTTGGTTACATTTGCGTAGGATAGATTTCTGATTTCGCAAATCAAAGCTAATGCCACGTGCTTGCTGGTCCCTTTAAAGTGTTGGAGAAAGTAAATGATAATGCATATAAACTTGAGCTGCCAGATTTTGGGGTTAGTCCACTTTTAACATTGCAGATTTGAAGCCATATTTGGGTGAGGAAGATGAGCTGCCGTCGAGGGCGACTTCATTTCAAGAAGGGGAGGATGATGAGGACATCAATACCATTGTTACACCCACAGCCTCTGCTATACATCTTGGACCAATTACTAGAGCTCCTCATAACTAAATTACGGTACTTTCGTTTCTTGGTAATGATTCTAATGTTCATGAGAATATGATCTGCCTAAATTGGATACATTTGTTTTGCTTACAAATGAAGGGCCTAGCTTGGAAAGGGATGAACATTGGACAAGAACACAATGGAGTTGATGGCATGAAGGATCAAACGGAGTTACAAGTGATGATTTGGGGACTTTGAAGCCACCATAAGGGTGCATGAAGCCTTGGACGAAATATACAGATGCCACTTTAATATTGTCCATAGGCTATTCTGGTCTCGTCACCTTATTATTGGCCAGGCCCATGTAATTTCGAAATACATTAGTATAGGTATTTTTAAGGTCCCTTTGTGGGGAAACAAGAGATGGGTTAGTTTGGGACCCCTCCACCAAGGGCCACGAAATTCACCCCTCTTCCTCCATATATCGCCCTTGGGCACCGTTTGACTTGGTTTTGTTTAGATCAAAAGTTGCCAACGCAACCCGGCGTGCCGTTTGTGTTCCGACCGGACAAAGGCGTCCCAAGCCCCCCTTGATCAATAAAGCTTTCATCTTATATTGCAATATCCAGTTGCAATCCATTTCTTGCTTGTTTTCGTTTGCTCGCGGAAGCAGACCCTGTGGTCGGGTTGATCGTGCTCGGCGTGGTTAACCTCTGGAGTTGGTTTAGCGATTGCTGCGGCGTCCCCCCGTCGTGGTGGATCGTCAAAATGACTTCCCGCGAAATCCACCATCTCATGAAAAGCGGGACACCTTTCCTCTATCGGCCATCGGCTCGGTAGAAGTTTGGACTTGCGTTCGTTGGGAATGTTCCTTCGAAGGTGTAGACTAGATCGCCTTTTTGAAGATCATGGGTTGCTTGTTGATGTTGAGCGGTGGCTAGTCGTTGTACTTGGCGCTCGATGGTGTTTCTTGTATCTTCATGCATCTTCTTGATGTAGCCGGGCACTTGGCGAGGTTGTGCGCTCTTGTAGGTAGAGGTAGGATGTCAATGGGGAAATGGGTTGGCCGTGAAGCGACCTCGAAGGGGACTTCGGTCGTTGAATGTCTTCTTGGCGGTTTGGGGTACTCGGCGATGGGTAAAATGTCTCCCCTCCTTGATGTTCTTGATCAACCGAAGTAAGTGGGAAGCGTCCGGTTCGTCACCTCCATTTGGCCGTCGGTTTGAGGATGGTATCCGGATGAGAACATGAGCTTGATCGGCTTGGCGAAAAGTCTTCAAAAGTTCAAGAACTTGGCGTCCGGGTCGGAGCGATTGACTTTTACTCCGGCCAAGATTTCCTACAAAAGATTTGCAATATGTGAAGCATCGTCTACCTTGTTGCAGGAATAAATGTACCATCTTAGAAAATCGATCTACCACAAACACGGAATCCTTTCCATTTTGAGTTCTAGGCAAACCAAGTACAAAGTCCATGCTAATGTCTTCCCAAGGTTGATATGGAATTGGAAGAGGCATGTAAAGACCATGAGATTGAGCTTTTGACTTAGCTTTGCGGCATGTAGAGCATCGGGTGGTGAGCGTGAAACGTCTCGAAACATCTTTGGCCAAAAGTAGTTCTTGGAGGCGTGGCGAAGGTCTTGTCGCGTCCAAAATGTCCCATGAGTCCACCTCCATGAGCCTCTTGCAAAAGTAACAAGCGAAGAAGGACTCGGGTATGCAAAGTTTGTTAGCTCTCATAAGATAACCATCCTTAAGGTAATATTGTTCCCAAGATGTTCGTCAAACATTTAGCATAATGAGGTGCAAAGATGGATCACTAGCATATAAATCTTTGATGTGCTCAAAGCCAATAACATTCAACTCAAGTTGGGTGACAAGCGTGCATATCGTGAAAGTGCATCGGCAACTACATTTTCCTTGCCCTTAATGTACTTTATCACATATGGAAAAGATTCAATAAATTCACTCCATTTGGCATGGCGGCTTGTTCAATTTAGTTTGACCTTTTAAGTACTTAAGCGTTTCATGATCGGTATGGATGACAAACTCATGAGGTCTAAATAATGTTCCCAAACATTTAGCACCGCACTAAAGCATACAATTCTTTGTCATACAGGATAGTTAAGTTGAGCAGGAGAGTTTTTCACTAAAATAAGCAATGACTCGTTTTTCTTGCATTAAAACTCCGCCAATTCGGTACCACTTGCATCACAATGGACCTCAAAATTTTGTCAAAATTGGGCAAAGCAAGAATTGGAGCATGAGTAAGCAAACACTTGAGCTCATCAAAAGCGTTTGATTGCAAAGGTCCCCAAACAAAGGGTATTCTTCTTACTCAAAGCATGCAAAGGGGCTGCAATAGTGCTAAAGTTTTTCAACGGCGATAAAACCGCAAGGCCAAGGAAACTTGCACTTGTTGCAAATTGGTGGGTTGGGGCCAAGTTTTAATTGCTTTGATTTTAGTTTCATCAACATGGACACCCTTGGAAGAGACAACGAAACCAAGAAAACCACTTTGTCAACTCCAAAAGTGCATTTCTTCAAGTTGGCATAAAGACTTTCTTTTCCAAGTGTTTGCAAAACAAGCAACATGATCAAGATGCTCTTTCATGGTTTTGCTAAACACAAGAATATCATCAGTAAACCACAACAAAGATTCCAATGTATGGCGAAGTACATGATGCATGAGGCACAAAAGTTGGGAGCTTCGGCAAACCCATAGGCATAACCAACCATTCATATAAGCCAAATTTTGTTTTGAAAGCGGTTTTCCATTCATCACCCTCATGAATCGATTTGATAATAGCCACTTTTAAGATCAATTTTTGAAAAAGTTGGCTCCACTAAGTTCATCAAGCATATCATCTAAGCGAGGAATGGACGTCTTCTTTGGTCCCTTTAAAGTGTTGGAGAAAATAAATGATAATGCATATAAACTTGGCTGCCTCGATTTTGGGGTTAGTCCCACTTTTAACATTCAGATTTGAAGCCATATTTGGGTGAGGAAGATGAACTTCGTTGGGGGCGACTTCATTTCAAGAAGGGAGGATGATGAGGACATCAATACCATTGTTACACCCAACCCCTTTCTTGCTATACATCTTGGACCAATTACTAGGCTCGCGCCCTCAACTAAATTACGGTACTTTGTTTCTTGGTAATGATTCTAATGTTCATGAGTTGGTGCCTTTGGATACATTTGTTTTGCTTACAAATGAAGGGCCTAGCTTGGAAAGGATGAACATTGGAGCAAGAACACATGGAGTTGATGGCATGCCAAGGGGATCAAACGGAGTTACAAGTGATGATTTCGGGGACTTTGAAGCCACCATAAAGGGTGCATGAAGCCTTGGACGAAATATACAAGATGCCACTTCATAATATTGTCCATAGGCTATTCTGGAATTTTCGTCACCCTTAATTGGGCCAGGCCCATGTAATTTCAAATACATTAGTATAGGCTATTTTTAGAGTCCTTGTGTGGGGAAACAAGAGATAGGGTTAGTTTGGACCCCTCCACCAAGGGCCAAATTCACCCCTCTTCCTCCATATACAGCCCTTAGGGCACCGTTTGAACTTAGGTTTTGTTTAGATCAAAAGTTAAGCCATAGGCTGCAACTTAGCGTGCCGTTTGTGTTCAGCTGACCAGACGAAGGCGTCCGCGAACCCGCGCCTTGATCAATAAAGCTTTTCATCTTATATTACGCAATATCCAGATTGCAATCTCGGTTTCTTGCTTGTTCTTCGTTTGCTCGCGCGGAAAGCAGGACCCTCGTGGTGGGAGTTGATGCGATGCTAGAAGTGATCGATAACCTCTCGGAGTTGGTTTAGCGATTGCTAAAGCGCGACGTCCTCGCCGCGATCGTGGTCGGATCGTAAAGTCGACTTCCACAAGCGAAATCCACCATCTCATCGAAGGCGGGACACCTTTGCCTCCCTATGTCGATCCATCATTTCGAGGTAGAAGTTTGGACTTCGTTCGTTGGGGAAGTGTTCCTTCTGAAGGTGTAGCCACACTAGATCGCCTTTGTTGAAGATCATGGGTTGCTTGTTGTTGAGCTTGGTTAAGCTAGTCGTTGTACTTGGCGCTCGATGGTGTTTCTTGTATCTTCATGCATCTTCTTGATGTAGCTTGCTTGCGGGCACTTGCGTCGAGGTTGGTGCGCTCTTGTAGAGGTAGAGGTAGGATGTCCAATGGGAACAATGGGTTGAAGCCGTGTAGCGACCTCGAAGAGGGACTTGCCGGTCGTTGAATGTCTTCTTGCGCGATTGTAGGCGTACTCGGCGATGGGTAAACATGTCTCCCACTCCTTGATGTTCTTCTGATCGACAGCAGAAGTAGAGTGGAGAAGCGTCGGTTAAATCACCTCCATTTAGCCGTCGGTTTGAGGATGGTATGCTGGATGAGAACATGAGCTTGATCTAGAGCTTGGCGCAAAGAGTCTTCAAAAGTAACTCAAGAACTTGGCGTCAGCGATCGGAGGCGATTGACTTTAGTCAAGTGATGAAGGCGCATGATTTCCCTACAAAGAGATTTGCAATATGTGAAGCATCGTCTACCTTGTTGCATGGAATAAAGTGTACCATCTTAGAAAATCGATCTACTACCACAAACACGGAATCCTTTCCATTTTGAGTTCTAGGCAAACCAAGTACAAAGTCCATGCTAATGTCTTCCCAAGGTTGATATGGAATTGGAAGAGGCATGTAAAGACCATGAGATTGAGCTTTTGACTTAGCTGCGGCATGTAGAACATCGGGTGGTGAAGCGTGAAGCGTCTCGAAACATCTTTGGCCAAAAGTAGTTCTTGGAGGCGTGGCGAAGGTCTTGTCGTCAAAAATGTCCCATGAGTCCACCTCCATGAGCCTCTTGCAAAAGTAACAAGCGAAGAAGACTAGGGTATGCAAAGTTTGTTAGCTCTCATAAGATAACCATCCTTGAGGTAATATTGTTCCCAAGATGTATCGTCAAACATTTAGCATAATGAGGTGCAAAAGATGGATCACTAGCATATAAATCTTTGATGTGCTCAAAGCCAATAACATTCAACTCAAGTTGGGTGACAAGCGTGCATATGCGTGAAAGTGCATCGGCAACTACATTTTCCTTGCCCTTAATGTACTTTATCACATATGGAAAAGATTCAATAAATTCACTCCATTTGGCATGGCGCTGTTCAATTTAGTTTGACCTTTTAAGTACTTAAGCGTTTCATGATCGGTATGGATGACAAACTCATGAGGTCTAAGATAATGTTCCCAAACATTTACTTTACGCACTAAAGCATACAATTCTTTGTCATGCAGGGATAGTTAAGTTGAGCACGGAGAGTTTTTCACTAAAATAAGCAATGACTCGTTTTTCTTGCATTAAAACTCCGCCAATTCGGTACCACTTGCATCACAATGGACCTCAAAAATTTTGTCAAAATTAGGCAAAGCAAGAATTGGAGCATGAGTAAGCAAACACTTGAGCTCATCAGCGTTTGATTGCAAAGGTCCCCAAACAAAAAGGTATTCTTCTTACTCAAAGCATGCAAAGGGCTGCAATAGTGCTAAAGTTTTCACACAGCGGCGATAAAAGCACCAAGACCAAAAACTTAACACTTGTTGCAAATTGGTGGGTTGGGGCCAAGTTTTAATTGCTTTGATTTTAGTTTCATCAACATGGACACCCTTGGAAGAGACAAGCGAAACCCAAGAAAACCACTTTGTCAACTCCAAAAGTGCATTTCTTCAAGTTGGCATAAAGACTTTCTTTCCAAGTGTTTGCAAAACAAGCTTAACATGATCAAGATGCTCTTTCATGGTTTTGCTAAACACAAGAATATCATCAAGTAAACCACAACAAAGATTCCAATGTATGGACGAAGTACATGATGCATGAAAGCACACAAATTCAAGAGCTTCAGACAAACCCATAGGCATAACCAACCATTCATATAAGCCAAATTTTGTTTTGAAAGCAGTTTTCCATTCATCACCCTCATGAATGCGTATTTGATAATAGCCACTTTTAAGATCAATTTTGAGAAAAAGTTGGCTCCACTAAGTTCATCAAGCATATCATCTAAGCGAGGAATGGGATGCCTATAAGCGCGCAGGTGATAGCATTTATAGGTCTACAATGAACTGGCGGAAACTTCCATCGGGTTTAGGCACAAGTATAGCAGACGCAGCAGGGGCTCAAGCTTTCACGCATACATGACCGTTGTCGAGTAGTTGTTGTACTTGCGTTGAATCTCCTTGGTTTCTTGGGATTGACACGGTAGGGAGCTTTGTTTGGGAGTGGCGCTCGGGGATGAGGTCGATTCGATGCTCAATGCCTCGAAGAGGAGGTAGACCGGAGGTAGCTCATCGGAAAAACATCTTGAAATTCCTGCAAAGAGATTGAAACACCAAGGTAGCTCATGAGGGGTGTTAGTTTGTGGTTCTCCATCCTTGCACACTAGGACAAAGTGCATCACACTCGATGGGTTCTCACACACTTCTCTCATCTCATGTTTGGTGGCGAATAGTATGAGGTTTTTCTCTCTAAGCTGAAGGCTCAAATTTGGCTTGTGGCTCTCACTCACTTTTGGTGGCTCACTTTCTCACTCTTCTCTCTTTTGGTTGGTTGCTTGTTTGTCGGCTATCACTTGACTAGGAGACATGGGTGCGTGGGACATATTCTTTGCCTTTCATCTTGAAGCTATAGTGGTTTGCATCGCCCATTGTGGTAGACACCACTGACCGAATTGCCATGGCCGACCAAGGAGGAGGTGGTAAATGGTCATTGGGACCACATCACACTGCAAAGTGTCCTCATACACCGATTTTGAAGGATACTTGGACCGTATGCTCCAACTCGTATAGTCTTAGAGTCCTTAGCCATTGAACCTTGTATGGTTGCGGATGCTTCTTCTTGACCAATTGGAGCTTGGAGCATAGTTCTTGGCTTGCCAAGTTGTGGCAACTACCTCCATCGATGATGACCTTGCCGGATCTCCCATTGATGCCAGCCTTTGTGTGGAAGATGTGGCATCGTTGGTCTTCTTCTTGGTGATGTTGAAGTGTCAAGACTTTGGAACAACAACAAGGCGGGGCTTGTCTTCTTCATAAAAGACTTGATCATCTTCATCCTCGTTGATCGCGGTGCATGGCCACTTGCTCAATAGCGTCCATTTCATCTTCACTCATTGAGTCGTAGTGCCATAAATCGTTGAGTATCATCGGTGCGCTTGTTGGTGCATTCATATGACTTGTGGCCTCGACGCGCCAATAAAACTGCTTGAAGGAGCTTGTCTTGGCGGTCTCATCGGTTGGAGTAGATGATGAAACCGCGACTTGTAGTTGCTTGTAGTAGGAGGAGGACGACTTGAACTTGTAGAAGTTTCTTGTAACTTGACTTATCGTCATTGCTTGGAAGAGCTTGGTTGATGTCGAAGTTGGAGTAGTTGTTGAAGCTTGGTTGTTGGAGAGGCCGTATGTCTTGGATGAGTACTTGGCGTGCTTGAAGTCATCTTGCACTTGTCGTTCCCTTTGTAGCTTGGTGCACGAGCTCAATGAGGTTGGAGTAGGGTTGGAAGTCGGCGATCTTCTTGATGGGATGGTTGAGTCCATTCAAGAATCGTGCCATTGTTTGCTCATCATCTTCCTTGACATTGGCTCGAATCATGGCAATCTCCATTTCTTTGTAGTATTCTTCAACACTCTTTGTTCCTTGCTTTAGGAGTTGTAGCTTCTTGAAGAGATCACGGTTGTAGTAGAGTGGGCACAAAGCTTGCTCTCATGACATCCTTCATTTGAGCCCAAGTGGTGATTGGAGGTTCACCTCTTGCTTGTCGGTGCTCAGGACTTGTTCCCCATATGAGCACATAGTCTTGGAACTCAAGTGATGCCATAGCGATCTTCTTCTCTTCCTCATAGTTGTGCAAGCGAAGATTTTGTCGACCTTCAATGCCCATGAGAGGTACTCTTTGGGATCATTGGTTCCATTGAACTTGGGCATTGTGAACTTGAGCTTGCCATAGCGGTGTTCTTCATTGTTTTGAGGTCGATGTTGATGATGGCGTTCTTGGCGTGGAGGTAATCATCCTCATGTTGCTCTTGGCGAGGAGGAAGTCCATGATCAACTTGCTCTTGTTGACCTTGAGGGTGAGTTGAGCTTGAGGAGCTTGTGGAGGAGCTTGTTGGGCTTGGTGCATACGTTGATGGTAGTTCCTCTCTTGTATTTCTTCTCGAAGTGCTTCCTCTTGATTGCGCCTTCGCGATTGCGGTTGGCGAGCTCGACTTGATGCTTGAAGGCGCGTTCCACCTCAAGAGCTTGTGCTTCGCGTTGTTGTAGTTGAAGGCGTTGAGCTTGGCGTCTTGTTGCTCTTAGTGTAGTGGCGCTTCGTTCTTGTTCTTGTTGGTAGCGAAAGCGTTGTCGTTCTTGAGCTTGAACAAGCGCCATTTGGCTCGATTGAGGACGAGGACTTCTTTATCAACTTGCTCTTGAAATTCTTGTCGGTAAGCGGGTTGCGAGATGCATAGCGATCTTAATGGCTTGCTCGACGAAGAATGTTCATGACGGTGTACTTGTGTCGGAGAAAAGTCGTCGGAGTGGTGACTTAGTGGCTCCGTCTTGAGTGTGAAGAGGTAGAAATCGCGGTTCACCAACAAGTAGCGGATCTCGTCCATTCTTGCATCGTTCTCTTTCTTGTCTTGTCGAGTTTGTTGTCGAAATGTCAGCGTGTCGTTTCTCGGAGAGTCGCAAAGTCGGTGGAGAGGTTGTCGATCGTTCGCTCATTGCTTGTTGCTCTTGATGGAAGCTCGTTCTTGGCATCAAGAGGTGGCTCTTGGTGACGTATGATGACATGTAAATCGTCTTGCTTTCGATGAAGAGTGGATTTGTAGAAGAACTTGGCCTATCCATCAATTTCAAACAAATTGTGAGTGGAAGAAGGAGAAGAATGAATACCAATGTACCTTTGACCGAAGTTGAAGATGAATCAAGTTCACTCAAATGCGGACAATGAAATAGCACTATTAATACCGATCCTTGTCGATTCTCACACCTACACAAGTAAAAGCCTTTGGTGGAGCTTGGTTAGGATGGTGGCACAAAATTGATTGCAATTGTTAGCTTGACTCAAAAATGTTGAAGAAGATAAGTAAATCGCATATGCAACAAGTAGACCAAGCAAGTAGTGGTACGGAAACACACGCAAATAGATAAATGGGATTGTGCAAACCAAAAGTGAGCCAAAATGTGGAATCACGAAAATGCTCTTGTTGCACAATACTAGAGAGCAGCTATACGATTGCACAATAAGGCGGATCTGGAGCTTGTGCACAACCTACTAAGCAAAAATGCGATCTCTATCCCAAGTATACTATATGTATTAGTATATCGATGCAATGATCCAAGATGATCTTATGTGACAATCTTAATGTTGTATGATGCTATGCTTGTTGCTTATAAACTCTTTTCTTATCTTTCCTCTTTGCTTAAAAGCTTGAGTGGCTCTTTCTCTTTTGAGCTCTTTTCTTATACAAACTTGACGAACTAAGATAGCAATTGTGTCACGATGACAACTTTGTGACACACAAGTTGATTACGAGATATGCACCTCGATTGTATGTATGATATGGTGTATGCAACTAATGTGCACAAGTCACGTTGCAGCAATACTCAATGGCTAGTCTCGGTGGGTAAACAGCATAAAGATGGTATATGATGGTTATCAATGCAATTGCAAGGTATGACAAAGATGTAAATCGATGTTACCGTCATATAGTGAAGATGAGTAGCCAACCCAAAATGGCGTTTGTTGTCGATGTCACAAGGAATAGATAGCGAAACACAAAAGGACACGAAATCTCACTCAAATTATCGAACTCAAATTGAATGGTAATCACGGAGGTTGTGTCTTGGGGTTTTGCAAATGGAAGTGGTGGTGGATGGGGTGGGAGGGGTGTATGTATGTGTGTGTGGTAGTGGTGGTGGAGGAGCGCTTAGGTGCAGTGTTGGCGAGAGAGGAAGCGGATGATCCGGGACTTAGTCCGGATGATCCGGGCAGTCAGAGTCCACCTGGGATTGGCTCGGGAAGAACACGAAAATGGGGTGGAATTTGGCGATTTGGGGATTTTGGGTGGATTTTGAGGGGAAGGTGGGGAAACACAAGATCCACGAGTTACACGAATCACGGATCAAAAACAACAAAACATCATCAAAACTAACAAATCACAAAAAAAAATTGGGGTATTTTTGTGGGGATTTTTGGGTTTTAGGACGAAAACAACAAAATCAAGCTAGAAATCACGGTGGGGCTCCAAAAGCGTGATCCAACAATCTGATACCATAATGATGTAGGGTGGAACCCTAATTAAATCGATCTTTCACGTTTGGAGGGATCTGAAACACGAAGAAACCAGCGAAGAGCGGAAGAAGCAGAGAAATCACGAGGGAATAACGAGGAAGACACTCAATCGACAAGAGATCAATCACACAAGGTCTAGATCATCGAAGCCGCAGAGTGATACATGGTCCAAAATCAGACAAGGAAAGATACAAAGGTAGCGTTCTTCTCCGGAGGAGGTCTTGAATCCACGAGGGATCTTCCCGTATAGGGGTCTTGAATCCGATGGATCTTCTCCTGAAGCGGAGGTCGATCTCCGTGGAGAAATGCAGATGGATGAGCAAACTCTCACACACAAATATGAGCTAATCAATGCTAAGTCTCAAAGTGAGGGAGGGGTCCTATATATAGAGTGCAGAGTGAAGGGGTACATGGGCTCAGTAACCGCAGCGCCTGGTAGCTGGCGGATGATCCGGACGAGGTCCGATGATCCGGACCGGTCGGAATATCGGGTGGAGTCGGATGGTGGAGGAGTCATTGATGATGGCTGACGGGCGGATGTCAGTACAGGGGTCCAGACGTCCGGTAGGTCCGGATGATCGAACTGGGTCCGATGATCCGGCTTCAGTGAGGAGGTTCTGTTGCCTTGATTGGAGTTAGCGGATCGTCCGGACCAGGTCCGGATCATCCAGGCTCTGTCCGGATCGTCCAAGGACTGTGTCAGATCGTCCGGCCTCCACAGCCTGTGGCTTTCTCCTCTCCGTCTTCATGCATGTCTTACCTTCCGATTCTCCTTGCTTTCCGGCTTCTTCATGGTCGACTCCTTGGTGGTGAGTATGCATAGAGTTTCCGTTTGAGGTAGTAACCATGTCTCATGTGAATCGAAGGATAGTTGTGAGTGGAGTGATGTCACCTCGGTCTCAAGAGCTCTTGCGCGTGCTCGAGTCATCGGTCCTTGTGGTGTTGTAGGTGTTGATGTAGAGTCCATGGGGATGATGGAAGGATGCTCCGCATCATCTCTTGTATTTCTTCTCGAAGGGCTTCCTCTTGATTCGCGCCTTCGCGATTGTTAAGTTGGCGAGAGCTTCGAGTTGATGCTTGAAGGCGCGTTCGCCTCAAGAGCTTGTGCTTCGTTGTTGTTGAAGGCGTTGAGCCTCGGCGTCTTGTTGCTCTCTAGTGTTAGCGCCTTTCGTTCTTGTTCTTGTTGGTAGCGAAAGCGTTGTCGTTCTTGAGCTTGAGCAAATGCCATTTGGCTCGATTGAGGACGAGAACTTCTTCATCGACTTGCTCTTAGAATTCTTAGCGTGTAGTGGGTTGCGAGATGCATAGCCGGTCTTGGCCAGCGCTGACTCAACGAAGAATGTTCGATGACGGTGTTACTTGTGCCGGAGAAGGAGTCGTCGAGATGGCGACTTGAGTGGCTCCGTCTTGAGTGTGAAGAGGTAGAAATACGCGGTTCACCAACAAAGGCGCGGATCTCGTCCATTCTTGCATCGTTCTCTTTCTTGTGCTTGCAGCAGTTTGTTGTCGAAATATTCAACGTATGCGTTTCTCGGAGAGTCATGAAAGTCGGTGGAAGGGTTGTCGATCGTTAAGCTCATTGCTTATTGCTCTTGATGGAGAGCTTCGTTCTTGGCATCAAAGAGGTGGCTCTTGGTGACGATATGATGACATGTAAATCGTCACTTTCGATGAATAGTGGATTTGCGGAAGAACTTGGCCTATCCATCATTCAAGCAAATTGTGAGTGGTAGAAGGAGAAGAATGAATAGCAATGTACTTTCACGAAGTTGAAGATGAATCAAGTTCACTCAAATACGGACAATGAAATAGCACTATTGGTACGCGATCCTTATGTGATTCTCACACCCTCTTGATAGAGGCAAAGGTGTCCGTCTTTCAATGAGATGGTGCATTTCGGCTTTGGTGGAAGTCGACTTTGACGATCCGACTACTGGCGTGCGAGGGCGGCGCCTTAGCCATATGTCGTAAACCAACTCCGAGAGGTTATTGACCCGCATAGAACACGATCAACTGACCACGAGGTCTATTTCCTGCTGAGCAAGCGAAGAACAAGCGAGAAGCTGAGATTGCAATCTGGATATTGCGAATATAAGATGAAAGCTTTATTGATCAAGGTGGGGATCCGTGGCGGTCTTGAGTGCAGTCGTTGGACACAAGCGAAGTACGAAGTTGCAATGGCTAACTTTAACTAAACAAATCCCAAGGAAAAGCTACTAGATGGATCTATTTATATAGGAGCAAGGGCTGGCGGCCAAGGAGGTGGGAGGACGTCCCAAGGCAGCCTAAAACTAACCCTAGGTCAATACAAAGGCCAATGGGCCCAAGTGGAGGTGGCGTAACACCTTTGGACTTATAGTTTGACTCGGATTCTGGTGCAGCATCAGATTGTTTTGTTCACAACTCAACGCTCCGGACGGATTTTAAGGTGATTCCAATTGTGCTGGCAAGAGCATGAAATCTTCTTTCCAACAAAAAAGAATCACCCAATTGAGTCCGTTATGAAATAGTTGTTGGCGTTTTGGAGTCAGGTATGTGCTGCGGTCGAATCTGAATCCAGAACGTGAGAGACTTGGACTCTATCTTCTCTTGGGCCAAAAGTGACGTGAGAGGACTTTTTGAACAGCAAATAAACATCTCTTTCTTCCTTATCTTCATATGTGGATTGTACAAATGTCCCATACACCTGCAATTAGACAAAACACAAAAGTGTGTGAAATATTTTGTTACGGATAACATAAATAGATTATTGAATAGTTTGCACTAGAAATCACACGACAAATATGCATGTATACAATATTTTGGTCATATACAAAGGTACTCATGTCCTCATCATCCTCCTTTTTTGAAAATAAAGCCGTCCTCGGCGTTGTATCTGAAATGTGGCTAACAAAGAGACAAAGGTGTACATATTGTATATATATCGTCATCCATTTTACTTCCCTTGATTTTTGCATATATGACACATGAATAGATGAGTAACTTGCATAGTTCATAAAATCTAAAGCCAACAAATTAGCACAAAAGCTAGAAGGCATGAAAATATTGCGACTCGGTTTGCACATATAAGTGAAGCTCTTATTTATTTCAAAAGATTGACAATGTTCATCATTAAACCATCCCAACATTGGTGAATAAACCTTATTTGAATCAAATTTACATGCTACAACATGCTTAGATAAGCAAACATGCAATGAGTCATTACGACACAGAATCATCACCAAGATTAGAGGTCATATCAAAATGATTAAACATTGATTCTTTTGCATCAGCAGTTAATTCAATTGGTGCTCTCAAAATTGTTGGTATTTCAGTTGTTTGATCACATGGCAAAGTCAAATTATCAACATAATCCTCTAAAATAGGTGGTGTGATCAAAGTAGTGGGTAGCTCAACACATGATGTATTCAAGTTAACTAGGGATGCATCATTCTCATGTGAGATATATCATCAATACCTTTCTTTATTGCCTTATAGCAAAGGCGTGGTGATGTGAAGTGCAGAGGCGTGAACAACAGCACCATACTCTTGAGATGATGTCGCTCTCACAATCCAGGTGGGGCTGCTCTAGTAGGTGCTGCAATGGAGGAACCAACGGCGGTGGTGAGCATGAACTGGAATAGTAGTTGTTGTAGTCACCCAATGCATCCTCCATAGCTTGTCTCTCAAGGTACAAGCACGAACATACATACCGATGATACAGCGAGGAATATCTGAAATCTTGCACGAATATCATGGTTCAAACCACCAAAAATCTATTCATTGTATCATCTTTAGATTCTTCTATGTCACAATGATGCATATAAGATTTGAACTCTTTGTAGTAAGCATGGGCGGTGTTGTTGCCTTGTTTAAATTGTTCAAATTTGCGAAGCAATTCAGCGATAATGAGGAGGGAAAAATGTTGTCTCATTACATATTTCAAATCTTTCCAAGTTGTGGGTTGGTTATCAATATTTTTCTTACAATGCACACTCCATCAAGCTGAAGCAAAACCGATAAATGCTCTAGTGGCAGCTCGTACCGCTCAAGTTCAGAGAAAAGTCATGGTTACTAAAAACTTGTTCTACTTCAAACTCCCAAGCTAGATAAATAGCGAGTTAAATCTACCCTCAAATAGCGGTTAAGAGATAACGACCATGTGGTTGTGTGTGTTGTCCCAACTCTCGTGATGGTGAAGATGTGTCAATCGTCCAAGAACTTCTATCTCAAAACACTGTCATGATTAGTAGAAACAAGAAATAAAATTCGAGAATAATGTTCCTATGAACTACTAGGATGTGGTTGTAAAGTGCTCACGATAAAGCAAATATCAATAGCTTACAAGTTCTTACCATCGGCGGTGGTGACAGTGCGCGGCGATGTCAAATAACTCGAAGATTGTGTAAGCGATTGCGGAAGGCGATTACATATACGGTGTAGAAATATGTGGAATTGGGTTGGCTATATATGGTAGCAAAAGATTAGCAATAATCAATTGAGAGATGCAATGTTGAATAAGCTCAGCAGCAATGATTTATGTCTTGGTCCTAGGCTAGACCCGGACTAGAGGCGAGCCTAGAACACTAATGAGGTCACAGTAGCACAACTAGCATCAATGAAGGTTACTAAGTAGCTCTTGACAGCAAGATATAAGTGAAGATCCTAGCGGTAGTGAAGATAATGATGAAAAACAACTACCAAGCGGGACATACAACTCTCTCTCTCAACTTTCCTCTTGAAAAGTTTGAGCCAATTTTCTAATAAATTCTTTCAAAGAATGTTACTAACTCAAGCTTTCCAATGCAAAAGAATCACTCAATTCCGAGTTGATATGAGGAGTCAAAGAATTCTAAAAGCGGCACGAAAAATTGGAACAAGCAGTGTTCACGAACTTGAGGCAAAAAAGACCTATTTAGAAGCCGATTTTGAGGTGTCAAATATTGAACTAGCTTCTGCAACTATTTAGATGCGGCTCGTCGCTAGCTTTAATTTGAGTACTCACGGAGTCAAAACAGACTTCGTATGAGGAAGATACACCTGTTTTTTACTGAACAGTGCGCAAAGCAGATTCCAATCCGAATTCGGTACGAGATTGATTCTAGATAGATCCGATTTTTTCTTCTCTCGTTTTTCCTCACACTTTTTTTCTTTTTCTCTCTCTTTTCTTTTTTTTTCTTTCCTTTTCCTTTTTTCTCTCTTTTTTCTCTCTTTTTCTCCCTCTTTCCAAGACAAACTAGATAAGATGCTGAGATTGGATCTGGCGAAGATGTGAATGACCTCAACTATGATTATGCCAATGAGCAGCGCATAGCACGTGGTGGAAATTAATAGATGGGATGGTGGACGGAAGAAATAATGATGCGGCGTGACTAATGTGAGCAGAACTTCGAAACTCTAAAGGAACTAGACACTAAGACCGACAGCAACTCAACACGACGATGCAATAGATAATTCAATAATGCAACCAATGAAAGAAAATTGCAAAAAGCTCAGATTGGTTGAGGATATGATGACCTAACTTAATTTTTTTGGCTTTTAGGTGAATTGTAGGTATGAAGAACGACTCGATCTAAACTACTGAAAACTGTAAAATCTCACGAAAGCAACACGGAAATCGATACCACTTGATAGAGGCAAAGGTGTCCGATCTTTCGATGAGATGGTGGATTTAAGCTTTGGTGGAAATCGACTTTGGCGATCCGATTCTGACGGCGTGAGAGCGGCGTCGCGCCTATGTCGCTAAACCAACTCAGGAGGTTATTGACCCGCAGGAACACGATCAACCTGACCACGAGGTCTATTTCCTGCGGAGCAAGCGAAGAACAAGCAAGCTGAGATTGCAATCTGGATATTGCGAATATAAGATGAAAGCTTTATTGATCAAGGTGGGGATCCGTGGCGGTCTTGGTCAGGTCGTTGGACACAAATGAAGTACAGAGAGTTGCAATGGCTAACACCTTCCCAAATCGAAGGAAAAAGCTACTAGATGGATCTATTTATATAGGAGCAAGGGGTGGCGGCCAAGGAGATGGGAGGGACGTCCCAAGGCAGCTAAAAACTAACCCTAGGTCGTACAAGGCCAATGGGCCCAAGTGGAGGTGACGTAACACCTTTGGACTTATGTAGTTTGACTCAGATTCTGGTGCAGCGTCAGATTGTTTTGTTCACAACTCAACGCTCCGGACGGATTTTAAGGTGATTCAATTGTGCTGGAAAGAGCATGAAATCTTCTTTCCAACAAAAAAGAATCACCCAATTCGAATCCGTATGAAATAGTTGTTGGCGTTTTGAGTCAGGTATGTCTGTGCGGTCGAATCTGAATCCAGAACGTGAGACTTGGACTCTATCTTCTCTTGGGCAAAAAGTGACGTGAGAGGACTTTTTGAACAGCAAATAAACATCTCTTTCATCCTTATCTTCATATCTGGATTGTACAAATGTCCCATACACCTGCAATTAGACAAAACACAAAAGTGTGTGAAGTATTTTTATTACGGATAACATAAATAGATTATTGAATAGTTTGCACTAAAGAAATCACACGACAAATATGCATGTATGCAATATTTTTGATCATATACAAAGGTACTCATGTCCTCATCACCTACACAAGTAAAAGCTTTTGGTGGGGCTTGGTTAGGATGGTGGCACAAAATTGATTGCAATCGTTAGCTTGACTCAAAAATGTTGAAGAAGATTCAGCAAATTAGCATATGTAACAAGTAGACCAAGCAAGTAGTGGTTTGCGAAGGCACCGCATAAATAGAAAAATGGGATTGTGCAAACCAAAAATGAGCCAAAATGTGGAATCACGAAAATGCTCTTGTTGCACAATACTAGAGAGACACTAACGCGATTGCACAATAGGCGGATCTGGAACTTGTGCACAACCTACTAGAGCAAAAATGCAGCGATCTCTATCCCACATATGCTATATGTATGGTGTATCGGTGCAATGATCCAAGATGATCTTATATGACAATCTTAATGTTGTATGATGCTATGCTTGTTGCTTATAAGCTCTTTGCTTATCTTTCCTCTTTGCTTAAAAGCTTGGTGGCTCTTTCTCTTTTGAGCTCTTTTCTTATGCAAACTTGACGAACTAAGATAGCAATTGTGTATCACATGACAAATTTGTGACACACAAGTTGATTCGAGATATACCTCGAAGTTATGTATGATATGGTGTATGCAACTAATGTGCACAAGTCACGTTGCTTAAACAATACTCAATGGCTAGTCTCGAATGGGTAAGCAGCATAAAAAATGGTATATGATGGTTATCAATGCAATTGCAAGGTATGACAAAGATGTGGTGTCTATGTTCCGTCCAATATAGCGAAGATGAGTAGCCGACCCAAAATGGCGTTTGTTGTTGATGTCTGCAAGGTTCTAAATAATGAAACACAAAGGACATGGAAATCTCACTCAAATTATGAGACTCAACTTGAATGGAAATCTGGAGGTTTTATAGTGGGGTTTGGCGAATGGAAGTGGTGGTAGATGGGGTGGGGAGGATGTATGTATGTGTGGGTGGTGGTGGGTGGTGGAGTAGAACTGTGAGCAATGATTTAGCGGAGAAGCCGGATGATCCGGGCAGAGAGCGGATGATCACAGGTGAGTCCGGATGATCCAGGCAGGTCGACCCACTTTGAGGGAACTGCTTTCGGGAAGAACTTCAAAGCAGGGGAGGAATTTGGCGATTTTGGGGATTTTGGGTGGATTCGAGGGGAGAAGGTGGGAAACACAAGATCCACGAGTTACACGAATCCACGGATCAAAAACAACAAAACATCATCAAAACTAACAAATCACAAAAAAATTTGGGGTATTTTTGTGGGATTTTTGGGTTTTAGGGCGAAAACAACAAAATCAAGCTAGAAATCACGAGTGAGGGCTCCAAAAGCGTGATCAAGCGTGGCTCATGATACCATATGATGTGAGGGTGGAACCCTAATTAAATCGATCTTTCACGTTTGGAGGGATCTCCGGAGGAACACAAGAGCAGCAGCGGAAGAAAGAGAGGAAATCACGGGGGAAGAGCAGAGAGAGACACTCAATCGACAAGAGATCAATCACACAAGGTCTAGATCATTGAAGCACGAGTGATACATGGTCCAAAATCAACAAAGGAAAGATACAAAGGTAGCCGTTCTTCTCTCGGAGGAGTCTTGAATCCGAGGGGATCTTCCGTATAAGTCTTGAATCCGATGGATCTTCTCCTGAGCGGAGGTCACTGATCTCGAGGAGAAGTACAGATGGATGAGCAAAGGCTCTCACACACAAATATAGGCTAATCAATGCTAAGTCTCAAAGGGAGGATATAGGGTCCTATATATAGAGTTTGGGGCGAAGGGGTACATGGGCTCAGCGATATGAGCGTAGCGACGTGGCAGATAATCCGAGGCGTGAGTCCGGATAATCCGGGCTAGTCCGAATGATCGGGTGGGGGCGGAATGTAGTCCGAATTCTTTCAGCTGAGGCGTAGCGAGCCGGATGTCCGTGAGCGGGCAGACGTCCGGGCGAAGGTCCGGATGATCCGGGGCGAAGTCCGGATCGTCCGTCAGGGAAGAGCTCTGTTGCCTTGATTGGAGTTAGCCGGATCGTCCGGACGGGAGTCCGGATCATGTGAAACTCTGTCAGATCGTCAAGACCTCTGTCCGGATCGTCCGGCCTCCACATGCTGTTGCTTTCTCCCTCTCCATCTTCCGTATGTCTTCCGCTTCCGATTCTCCTTGCTTCCTAGCCTCTTCATAGTCGACTCCTTGGTGCTGAGTATGCATAGAGTTTCCGTTTGAGGTATTAACCATGTCTCATGTGAATCGAAGGAGAGTTGTGAGAGGATTGATGTCAGTACAATGTCAAGAGCTCATCGGTGCCAAGTCGCCTCTTCGAGTCATGTGGTCATGTGTTATTGTAGAGTCCATGGGGATGATGGAGGATGCTCCGCATCATCCTTCTCTTTGAGCAATCCTCAGAAATATACATCTTTGGATGATACTCTTTTTCATTGTTGTTTCCTTGTTGTTGTCTACGATACATCTAAATGAGCGGAGGGCGACATTGGAGATTGCTACATGGACCTTCACATTGAGGCGCTTGTACTTATGGATGCACCTTGGCCTCCACTCACGCCTCGACATCGAGCTTTGGTACACCAAAACCTTCATATCATTGATTGTGCTCACACATGTCATGCTCGATGGACATATCATACTCACCACAAGTTTGCAATGCATGGATTGACTCACATTGTGTGATTGTTTGCATCTTGTATTCCCATGTCATCCATGATATATGAGCTTGTTCACTTCCGCAAATTTGTTGTGATCTTCCTTGATGGCATATTCATACATCATGATCATATTGCCCACCATCAATTGCATGATAAATATACATATTGAGCATCCATTGCCATGTTCATGCTTTTGATACCATCCAATATGACATCATTTTGCACAATGGTAGAATTTGTGCTTTGTGCACCATGCTAATTATCCCATGAATTCTTTGCATATCGTTCTATATCATCTTGATAAGCTTCATGCGCTTTATCAGGCACTATCCTAAGCACGGACTCCGTTTAATTGATGGACACTTTGTTTCTTTGATAGAGGCAAAAGGTGTCCCGTCTTTCGATGAGATGGTGGATTTCGCTTTGGTGGAAGTCGACTTTGGCGATCCGACCTACGTCCGAGGGCGTCGCTTTGTCCTAAACCAACTCAGGAGGTTATTGACCCCGGCGAACACGATCAACGACCACGAGGGTCTATTTCCTGCGAGCAAAGCGAAGAACAAGAAGCGAGATTGCAATCGGATATTGAATATAAGATGGCTTTATTGATCAAGGTGGGGTTTTGATGCCTTTATGCAGTCGTTGAACACAAGCGAAATCCTTGAAGTTGACTACGAACGATCTAAACAAAACCCAAAGTCTAAGCGGTGCCCTAAGGGCATATATGGAGGAAGGGGAGAATTTCGTGGCCCTTGGTGGAGGGGTCCGAAACTAACCCTATTCTTGTTCCCCCACATCGGACTCTAAAAATTAGCCTATACTTGTATTTCGAAATTACATGGGCCGGGCCAATAATAAGGTTTGCACCTAGAATAGCCTCTGGAAGAAATTTATGAAGTGGCATCTTGTATATTTCGTCCAAGGCTTCATGCACCATTATGGTGGCCAAAGTCCTGAAATCATCACTTGTAACTCTATTCTTGTCCCCCTTGGCATGCCATCATCCATGTTTTCTTGCTCCTATGTTCATCCTTCTCCAAGCTAGGCCCTTCATTTGTAAGCAAAACAAATGTATCCAATTTAAGGCAACATCATATTCTCATGAACATTAGAATCATTGAAAGCGAAAGTACGGTAATTTAGTTGGCGTCTTGTGAGCTCTAGTAATTGGTCCATTATGTATAGCAATGAGGGTTTGTGGGTGTAACAATGGTATTGATGTCCTCATCATCCTCCCTTCTTGAAATGAAGTTTCCTCGGAAGTTCATCTTCCTCACCAAATATGGCTTAAAATCCGAATGTTAAAAGTGGGATAACCCCAAAATCTGCGGGAACCTCAAGTTTAACGCTTCTGGTCGGTTCCTCAAAGTCTTTTTGCATTGGAAAGCTTGAGTTAGTAGCATTCTTTGAAAAATTTATCATAAAATTGGCTCAAACTATTCAAGAGGAAAGTTGGAGAGGCGGTTGTTGTATATCCTGCTTGGTAGTTGTTTTTCATCATTATCTTCCTTTCCGTTTGATCTTACTTCTATTTCTTGTCAAGGCTACTTAGTATCCTTCATTGATTGCTGGTTTTACTTGGGCCTATTGTTTCTAAACTGGCGTCTCTAATCCGGTCTAACCTTTGGACCATCAGTACCCCTTGGGTTTTCAACCTTCATTTGGAAAGGATTTTGAACTTTTGAAAAAGCCAACCCACCTACATACTAAATGATCTGTTAAACAGGTTTTACACAATCTTATTTTTGGAAATTTGGGCTGTCAAATCCGCATGGTAAGAATTGGAAATTGAGCCTTTTTTGAGCACCCTTTAAAAACCTGACAAAAAAGGAATTTTTCTTGAAATAGACAGGAATTAAGGAAAAAAGTTCTTACTGACGGTTTTCAACCAAAGAGGGGAAAAGGAAAGTTTTGGGTGTTTAAGAATCTTCTTAGTTTGAAGAAAAGTTTTAGAACCAAATGCCTTTTCGAATTCCGGTCCGGTACTGGCTTTACCTGGTTTCCGGGTGGGTGGTGCTTTGTTGGAAAAATTTCCAACACAATTAAAAAGAAAGTGGTTGGGCAACATTTTCCTCCAAATCAATCCGGTGAATTGCCATAAATTTGAACCCAATTTAAACAAAGGAATTTGGTTCAGGCCACAAAGTTTTTCCCAAACCTTTTGGCCTTGTCTAGAAAACAAGATATCTGAATAATTTTTGGTGGGTTTTATTTAAAGATTTGAAATTCCCGTTGCAACCCTTTAGGTTGTTCCTTGACCGAAAACGTTCACAGGAAGCCAGGGTCACAAAACTTTAAATTCGTTTGTACCACCTTTGGCCTTACCGTTCACCTTCAAACCCCACCCGGAAATTTCCATCTCTCAAGAAAAGGGCATTTCCTAAATCACAAACCCCTCTTTTGGAAAGGTATGAAAAGGTTTGATTTGTAATAAACCTTTAATAAATATCCATTAAGTTAAACTTATTAAAATGGGGTTGGAGTTAAGGGATTTACCAACTTATTTTGAGAATTTGGCTTCTTCCGTAAGTACCCCAAACAAAAAACCAACAATTTCCTTTTAAGTATTGGATGCAAAGCAATGGTTTAAATCTTTTGATATGAAACCGGGAAGGCTCCTCATTGTGTTTCTTTTGGGCTGTTGACCTTAAATTTGTTCAAATTTGGTTTATTCAACCAATTTGGGAAGTTTAAAAACATTGCAAGAAAAAATGGCCATTTAATTGCAAAAAGGTTGCAACTTTTACCCAGCGTGCTAATTTGGGCTTTAAAAGATTTTAAATGTTCCAAAGTTCTTCCAAATTTCTATTCAGGTATATATAAAAATAAGGGAATAAAATGGAATGGCTTAATAAAACTTAAGTTCATTTAATTTCAATTAAAGGGAAGGGCCTTTGTTTAAAAAAAGGCATGACTAACCCTTATAAAACCAAAAATTATTTTAAATGCTTTTTCCATTTCATTCCCAAATTTCAATTAATTTATGGTTATCCAACCAAAATTACTTTAAATTTTGTGGCCCTAATTCATTAAGCATTTTCAATCCACCTAGGAAATAGGGGGAAAAGGAAAGTTTATTTTAAAAGCCTTCTACTCAACCCAAGGATGTCCAATCTTTTTGGATTAGAATTAATAAGGAACAACCGACCCAAAACTAAAAATTTTAACGTATTAACCTTTGTTGGAAAGAGTTTCCCATGCCTTTCCGCCATTAATCCCTTGCCTCCCCTTAGTTATGGCGGAAAATTGACGGTTGGGAAGAATCAGGAAATTAAAGTCCAAATTTAGTCAACCCTCCAATTGGTTGGTAACCGGGATTTTACGCCTTGGGAAAGGCCCTCCGGGAACCCCTTGCCAAAATGTTTAGTGCCCGGGGAGGCAAAAAAGGAAACCGGCGTCCTTCGTTTGTTTGCCACAAAGGCGCCAAACCCAATTTGTAAAAAGCTTTCATCAATATTCCGATTTAGTTGGCAATCTCATTTTTGGTTTTTTTTGGGAAAAACCCTGTGGTTTATTATTGGCTTCCTGGTTCCTCAAATTTTTTGCCCAAATTCTTTTACCTTTTCTCTGGCTTTTTGGTCATTAAATCACTTTCCCAAAATACCTCTCATGGAAAGGCGGGAATTTTTATCCTTAATTTTGAAAAAGTATCCAAAGGTTTCCACCTTGGTTAACAAATTTTAATCCAAATTCCATGGTCACCAAGTCAAAAATCTTATTAAAATCAAATTAAATAAAGGGCATTGTAAATTACTTTAAAATACCGGAAGGCCTTTCGTGGGTTACCCCAAACCGGCACTTTTTTGAACCATTTGAGAAGGTGGGAAATTGGGTGGTGAAATCCTCCAAACCCATTCCCAGCAGGCCAAGGAAACTCCTCCTTTTATGTTTTGGGCCTTGAATTAAAGCTTCCTTCACAACTTCCTTTGGGTAAAATGAAAAAAAATCCTCGATTTTGCCTCACTTGGTTAACCAAACACTCAAACACTTGAAGCTTAAAAACAACATAAATGTTCCAAATTTCTTCCAAATTTGTATTGTTTCTCAAATGATCCCAAATCTCTCCTTTGTTCCTCATGGTAATAAGAACCCAAAGGTCTCCCTCATATAATCCAAACTTAGGGAAATCTTTCCCACCATCCCCAATTTCATCAATTTGTGGATTTGCAAATTCTCTTTAAAATTGTCCCTTCCCTTCACAAGGCAAATAATATCACCTTGGTTTGGGTTGGCCATAAGAAAGAAAAGGCCCTCAATCCCACGGTGTCCTCCTTTTGGCCAAATAATGGGGGGCTGGGTTTCTTTATCCCTTTGGAGGGCCACAAGAAAGGGAGGTGGATGGTGCCGGTTGGGTAATGATGCCCGTTGTCCAATTTGATGAAATCCCTCGAAAAGGTTAATCGGGCGCCTTTGGAACGTCCGAACTTCAAAGTTATTTAACAAGGCAAAAAGGAAAAAGCCCGAATGGAAATTAATTGTTCCTTAAAAGTCAAAAATTTGCAAAATCTATTTAATACCGAAAAGTAAACATACTTTTAATTTTTTCAAACAAATAAATTTTAATTAAGGCCGGTTTGTAAATTCGAAATTATTTTCCTCTTTTTCCTTTTTCTTTAAGGCTCTTTTAATAATTCTTTAAAATGGTGGGAACCCAAGGAAGCAAATAAATTTTTCCAAACAAGAATTTGTTGGGCTAATTTAAAATTTTTCCAAATTCCATGGTGAAGTAAAAGGAAAGTTGTTGGTCCACATACCCATAACCCCGGAGGATCTTGGCCAAGGGAAAGAATCGTGTTCCTTCCTTCCAAGCCGTTGGCCGGATTATGGGGGAGTTCTTTTGAAGAAGCTTCTCCCCTCTCCATCCGGCCAAGTTGTTTAGGTTCCTCGAATTGAAAGGCGTTTTCCAATCCTTTGATGTTTCCCGGTGAGGAACCGCACACCAAAACCTTGGAATAAATTATTGGTGGACACCTTTGCGGCCAAGAGGTCTCAGATCAAACTTTGGTGTTCCCAAGGTTGGCCCCCTTTTATATAAAGGGCCAAAACCCGTTGAACCAGGGAGCCCAAAAGTCCCTTCCCTTACAGGAGAAAATTAAATCCTTGTTGGCCTTAGGTTGGGAAGGAAAAGAAGAGAGGGGCGGGCCCTTTCTTCCTAGTTGGTTGGGACAGGGGAGGGCGGGAGGGAACCTAAGTGGTTCCCTTTCCAATTAAGGCCCTCGGAGGGGCCCAATTCCTCCAGGGTTCCGGTTAACCTTTCCGGGTAACTGATAAATTCCTTTTTAAATTGGAACCATTTTCCCCGGAAAACTCAAACATAGGCCTTTCCCAAAATACCAATCTTTAATTCCGCCATTGAATTCCCGTAATTATTATTCCTCGGGATTTTCCTTGGTTTAACCTCAAAATTTAATAAATTCATTAATAAATGGTGGAAACCTTGGCGGTTTCGGACCCAAGGTTCGAGAACAAAATTTTCCTACCTAGAAATTCAGGTGATTAAAACAGGGGAAAGGTTGCCCATATTGGTTCCTACATATTCTCTGAAGATCTTTGTCGGTCGGACCGCATAACAACATCGTTTGTTCCTTTGTCATCGGTATGTTACTTGCAGAGATTCGATCGTCGGTATCAATACCTAGTTCAATCTCGTTCTGAAGCAAGTCTCTTTACTCGTTCAAGTAATACATCATCTCACAACTAACTCATTAGTTGTAGTGCTTACAAGGCTTAAGTGATGTGCATTACGAGAGGGCCGGAGATACCTCTCCAGAGCAATCGGAGTGACAAAACCTAATCTCGAAATCGCCAACCCAACATTTGCCTTTGGAGACACTGTAGTACTCCTTTATAATCACCCGATTCGTTGTGACGTTTGTAGCACCAAAGTGTTCCTCCGTAAGCAGGAGTTGCATAATCTCATAGTTACGAGGAACATGTATATGTCATGGATAAAAGCGGTAGCAACATACTAAGCGATGTGTGCTAAGCTAAGGGAATGGGTCATGTCAATCGATCATTCTACTAATGATGTGACCTCATTAATCAAATAACAACTCCTTTGTTCATGGTTGGAAACATAACCATCTTTGATTAACAAGCTAGTCTAGTAGAGGCATACTAGTGACATGTTGTTTTGTCTATGCATTCACACATGTATCATGTTTCGGTTAATACAATTCTAGCATGAATGATAAACATTTATCATGAAATAAGGAAATAAATAATAACTTTATTATTGCCTCTAGGGCATATTTCCTTGATCTCCCACTTGCACTAAGTCAATAATCTAGATTACGATAATGATTCTAACACCCATGGAGTCTTGGTGCTGATCATGTTTTGCTCGTGGAAGAGGCTTAGTCAGTGTCGCAACATTCAGATCCGTATGTATCTTGCAAATCTCTATGTCTCGTCTGGACTAAGTCCGGATGGAATTAGGCGTCTCTTGATGTGCTTGGTCCTCTTGTGAAATCTGGATTCCTTTCTTTGAGGCAATTGCTCGATATTGTCACGGAAGATTTTCATTGGACCCGATGCACTAGGTATGACACCTAGATGGGATATGAACTCCTTCATCCAGACTCCTTCATTAGCTGCTTCGAAGCTGCTATGTATTCCGCTTCACATGTAGATCCCTTCTGACGCTTTGTTTAGAACTGCACCAAGCGAGCTCCTCCGTTTAGTGTAAATCGTATCCGGTCTGCGATTTAGAATCGTCGGGATCGGTGTCAAACTTGCATCAAGCGTAACCGTTTCGATGAGCTCTTTGTCACCTCCATATCTGAGAAACATATCCTTAGTCCTTTTCGGTATTTCGAGGATGTTCTTGACGCTGTCGATGATCCACTCTGGATTACTTTGGTACCTCCACGCTAGGGCTTATAGCAAGGCACACATCAGTCAGTACACAGCATTGCATACATGATAGAGCCTATGGCTGAAGCATAGGAACATCTTTCATTTCTCTCTATCTTCTGCGGTGGTGGGGCATTGAGTCGACTCAACTTCACACTTGTAACAGAGCAAGAACCCTTTCTTTGCTTGATCCATTTGAACTTCTTCAAAACTTTGTCTAGGTATGTGCTTTGTGAAAGTCAATTAAGCGTCTTGATCTATCTCTATAGATCTTAATGCCCAATATGTAAGCAGCTTCACGAGGTCTTTCATTGAAAACTCTTATTCAAGTATCCCTTTATGCTATCGGAAATTCTATATCATTTCCGATCAGCAATATGTCATCCACATATAAGATCGAGAAATGCTCTGAGCTCCCTCACTTTCTTGTAATCTGAGGCTTCTCCAAAAGTCTACAAACCCAAATGCTTTGATCACACTATCAAACGTTTGTTCCAACTCGAGATGCTTGCAAGTCCATATATGGATCTGGAGCTTGCACACTTTTAGCTCCTTTGGATCGATAAAACCTTACGGTTGCATCATATACAACTCTTCTTCAAATCCATTCGGGAATCAGGTCTTTACATCCATTTGCCAAATTTCATAATCATAAAATCGGCAATTGCTAACATGATTGGACGGACTTAAGCATCGCTTCTGGTGAAGGTCTCATCGTAGTCAATCCCTTGAACTTTCGAAAACCCTTTGCGCAAGTCGAGCTTTATAAACATAACATTACCGTCGTCGGTCTTCTTCTTGAAGATCCACTTGTTTTCTATTGCCCTACCCTCGGGCAAATCACCAAAATCCCACTTTGTTTTTCATGGATCCCATCTCGATTTCATGGCCTCAAGCCATCTTGCGAATCTGGGCTCACCATCGCTTCTTCATAGTTCGTGGTTCATCATGATCTAGTAGCATGACTTCGAAAGGATTCCGTACCACTGTGGGGATCTTACTGGTTGATCTACGAGTTTGGGTAACTTGATCGAAGTTTCATGATCAAACATCAACTTCCTCACTACTTGGTGTAGGTTTAAACTTTCTCGAGAACTCTTTCAAGAAGGGAAAAGGTCTAACCTATAAGTTCCACTTTCCTCCTCACTTCTTTTGAGAAATTTCCTAAAAGGATCCACTTAACAAATGTCTTGCCTTACGGTAAAGGTGTCCCAACGTTCCGGGTT